>PVJO010012689.1:0-54522 GCA_004026905.1 Hystrix cristata | reverse complement strand
GAAAGATTGATGTTAGAGACAAAATAAATCACAAGGCTGATTTTCATATAGTTTCGTAAAGTTGTTTTCTTATACATTTGGGAATTGGCCACCTAGGGTTAGCTGTTCATTGAGCGAGAAGACATTTAAAGGCATAAACACATATATGAGGTAGGAACTGAGCCCAGGGGCACTCCTTGTTTAGGGAGAGGAGGAGGAAGAAAATCTGGGAGCTCCTGAGCCTGGAAGGTCAATAGCCTTTGACAGGATAGGTATTGAGTGTGCCTGTGACCCTGAGGATAGAAATATTTCTCCTGTGACCCTGTGGAGCACAGAGAGGAGGTGCCAGAGGATCTGGAGAGGGCTCAAGGATACCGGAGGGGGCGGTTCTCAACCAGCCAGGGGGTTAGAGGAGCTCCCACAGTAGTGCCCAGCCCGGGGGTGACTGGCTGCTCGAGTCTGCCTGGGGCTGCCCTGCTTACAGGAGCTCTCTGGAGCATTCTGGAATATTTCTGAGCAGCCTTTCTCTCCACACAGATGGGGGACGAGAGCCCCAGAGTCCAAGAGGGATTGCAGGTCGGTGTCTCAGAATCCCCAGGGCCTTGGGCTGCTTAGTGTCTTGTCCTGGGGCTGGTGGGTGACCCAGCTGCTTGCTTCTTTTTTTTTCTTTCCAGTTTACTTCTGGCAAGGCCACACAGGGATCAAGTATAAGGAGGCAGTGGAGAGCTGCCCTGTACATGCCGTTCGCTGTGACGGGGTGCTGGACTGCAAGCTGCGGAGTGATGAGCTAGGCTGTGGTAAGGAGGCCAGCCGCAGGGGAGAGAGAGAGCTGTGTGTGTGTGTGTGTGTGTGTGTGTGTGTGTGTGTGTGTGTGTGCGCGCGCACGCGCGTGTGTGTGTGTGCATGTGCAGGCATACGCAAGTGCTCGCATATGTGTGTACGCGCTCAGGTTACTACAAACTGTGGTGCAAATCGTATAATAGCTCAAACAGGAAGCAGTGCACAGAGCGTCAGATCTGGATTCTAGTTACAGTACCCACCGTGCTGAAACTTGGCTTTGAGTGCTGTATGACTTGGACAAGTCACGTGTATCACTTGCCTTCTCCTGAGCTTCAGTTTCCTGTCTTGTAAAACGAGTGGATTGGGCAAGATTAGTGGCTCTCAAAATCTGACAACTTTCAAAGAGCAGACTGAGCAAAGCGCAACGGCTCCTCGTGCCCCTCCTCTTTGTCTGGCGGGTGACCTCTGACTTGAAGTCCTAGATAAGCATGAAGATCTATCTGAGCTCAGGTCCTCAGTGGTTTGTGTATGTACAACCAGCTGTGGGGTGTGTGCAACCCTGTGTGTAGCCCTGCTGTGAGGTGTGCGTAGGAGCATGTGTGTGTATGTGTGTGTGTGCGTGTGAGTGTTCTATCATTTCACCTCTGCATTTATATGCGCCTTTGCCCACAACTTCATCCATTTGTGACTGACCTAGTGCTGTAGACACTCGATAAGATCCTGGACCTGTATCCCCTTGTCGTCATTTCCTCTGGGCCTGGGAGGGGCCCTCTCGGAGCAGCAGCTCCTGCCCGTGCTTACCACTCCTCCCTGCTGGTTGGAGAGCTCTCACCCTGCGCCAGTCCCTTACCTTGGCTCTGGCCTCCCTTTGGGGCTCTGACTGTTGCTCCTTGAGCCAACCTCCTGGACCTTCCCCAGGGCTCGGTGAGGAGGCCCAGGACAGCAGTTTCCTCAGCTCACCCCCAAGAGCGTGAAGGCTCTTGGGTGCTGACGACCTGCTCTGCCTTTTCTGCCCTGCAGTGAGGTTTGACTGGAACAAATCTCTGCTTAAAGTCTACTCTGGGTCCTCCCATGAGTGGCTTCCCGTCTGCAGCAGCAGCTGGAATGACTCTGACTCCCAGAAGACCTGCCAGCAGCTGGGGTTTGAGAGGTAAGCCTCCCGGGAGTCCTGGCTTTGGGGTGCCCTAGGCACTTCACAGGGCTGTCACAGGCGTATCGCTGACACCTAGTGTTACGGGCGCTGATCTTACCAGCTCAGGGCACCCTTGGAATCAAAGATTCAAAAAGACAGTGGCCCTGGATCCTATGAATGTGGGGCAAGCAGTTTTCTTGAGGCCCAGGTAATTATTATAGCATTGTAATTGTATCAGTTTCCTCTACTCTTCTCTGCATCAAAGCAGTCTTGGGTCTGTTACCACACTGAGTGGTTACAGGAGTGGCCCTGTGAAGTTGGTGGGTATTTGGGCAGGATTTGTCTTCTGACATTTTGGAACGAAGAGCTCTGGCTATGCAAAGCTCTTCTGTGGACTTTGAGCCATAGCAGTTGTGGCTTGGGCTAGAACTTTTTGAGTGAGAAATGAGTTGGGGCAGGTGCGGTTTGGCCATGTCTTAAGAGGCTTTGGCTGACTGGCAATCACCCAGTGTGGGTGGGTGGAGCGGGAAGCAGGGTGAACCATGACTTTCCTAAGCGAAGGAGCCCCCAGTGTGCAACCCCAGTCGGCAAGACCATCCTCCCTCTTGGTCTGAGTTTTCAAGCTGAGTGATCTAGGGGTTCACCGATATGTGTGAGGTTTTGGAGAGAAGGGTTTAGGATATCCTTGTGGGTACCCTATAGAAAAAGCACCTGGAAAACCATAATTAGGGGCTAGAACTCAAGACTAGATCTCTGCCCCCTCCTCAGCCTCAGGGTCCTGGTCTGAATGATCCGGACAGAAGACTGTGGACATCTTTCTATAATTTGTGTTACCTCATGCAAGTGTGAGCCCCTGGGGCATTCGGTTCCATATCATCTACTCAAAGAGCATTCACTGGATTTTTATGAGGTGCCAGAGACTATATGACATGCACACACAGAGGAAATAAGACCCCATCCCTGAAGATCCTCTAGTATGGAGTAGGGAAGAGGGGCTCACTCCAACATCCCATGCCAGCAATATATGTGAAGTACTGTGGGAACCTAGAGGAAAGGGCAGAAGGTAGAGGAATGGGCCCTCAGGGTAAAGGAAGAGCAAGTGCAAAGGCCTGTGCCAGGGCATACTACATTCTAGAAATGCATACAATTCCAGAAGGAGAGTGAAACACAAGGAATTACCTGGGGTGCTTGTGAAAATGCACCCCGGAATCTGAATCTCTGTGTTAGGACTTAAAACCCGCTGAGCAAACACCCAAGGTGATTCATAGCTACACTGTGCTCTGAGAGTCACCATGGTGCTTGGTGAAGGTTCTCGAACTTTAACATGCAGATTCAGATTCAGATTCAGATTCAGTAGGTCTGGGGTGATGCTGACGCCTCTGGTCTGTGGATGGCAGTTTGGTTAGAAACGGGCTAGACTGTGTCTCTCAAATTTAAGAATGCATCAGAATTGCCTGGAGAACCTGTTAAAACACGATGGGCTGCTAGACACAGCCCCAGAGCCTCTCATTCTGCAGGGCTGGTGCATACAGCCAGCGGGCCAGGGGCAGAATATGTGAGTGAGGCCAGACTCGTCCCCTGCAGTAGGTCTTGAGTGCTACCCAGGAGCACGGCGACAGTGCAGACCATTACAGCCCAGGCTTTATCTTCAGAGCTCCAGCGGGAGGGGAGCTTTCACCCCAGCATGTGGACCGCTCTCTCTCTCCATCAGACTCATTCTTCTTCCCCCTCCTCTCTTGCAGTGCTTACCGGACAACTGTGGTGGCTCTCAGGGATTTTACCAGCAGCTTCTCAATCTCTGAATACAACTCCACCATCCAGGAAAGCCTCTACAGGTATGGTTGGGCAGGCCAGACTTCCCGTGTATGAAGTAGAGAGTGGAGCTGTGAGACCCTCTCCCCTGGCTGTCTGGACCCAGGCTCCTGAAGTGCATCATGAATACTCAGGGTACCTCAGAAATGGTCCTTGTTCACCACACTGCCTCCTGGCTTAAAAGTGATATTTGAGGCTTGGGGTAGAAGGCACCTGCAGATCTGTGGGTCAGAGCCTGGGAGGCCCATCTAGGAAGCACTGGCCTCCTCCTGGACCTTTCCTGGGCCTCCTCCTGGACCCTTCCCGTCCTCTGTTGTCTTTGTACTGCAGCCCTACTAAGGGCTCGGTTAGAGGGTGCTCCATCAGCTAGCATTGTTCGCCTCACAGAGGGGAAGAAGGAGCAAGGCTCCAATAAAAGATGTGGTGAATGGATGGAAACGGGATGGTAACCCACTTTTCCACCCTCCGTGTCTTCTCCTGCAGATCTGAATGCCCTTCCCAGCAGTACGTCTCTCTCCAGTGTTCCCGTAAGATGCTCATGTTCTTTCTTAGACTGTGACCTGTGTGGGGTGGGAGTCAGGGGCAGGGGAGGGGACCTTCTGAGGGAGATGCTGACCCTGGGAGTCCAAGACAGGAACCCAGGCTTATCCAGGAGGCCTCCTGTGAGGTGCTGGAGTACCCAGCTTACCATTTCTCCTCCTCCTGGCTCTGGGGGGATCCCTGTCAGCAGCCTCCCTCATGCCAGCAGGGCCACTTGAGGTCCTCAGACCCTGGGCAGCGGCTAAGAGTTGGGCAGGAGAGCTGCTGGGGATCAGCCGAGAGCTTGGCACTAACAGACAGGGAACAAGTCACCAACACTTACTACACACACTGAATCAGGAGGGCAACACACCCATCTTTTTACAAACATGCTTGGATTTCATGCCTACACCAACCCCACAAGGCAAGTGCCAATACTGTCTACTTACTGAAAAGAGACCAAAATGTTTACCTTGCCTCAGGTCACACTGACCACTGGTAGGTCAGGAGCTGGGGTCTGACTTCAGGTCTGACCCCAAAGCCCAGGCTGTGAACTGTGCCACATGGTCTGTGTTCTCAGTGATGACTGGAGACAGAGAGCCCACCCTTCAAGGCACTCTTGGCTCCTCACTATCCCCCTGAAAGGAGAAAACACACATGAGCACACTCATACACGCACACACACACCTGAACACACCCGAGGACCTCCCTCCTTGTCCACGATTGCAGGGGACGACTCACTCCAGAATGCACTTGTGGATGTTCCCTTGAGTCGAAGGGTTCCCAACAGCACTCGATGGCCTGTCCTCACACCATGTAGGCTCAAATCCACCAGTGCACTTTGAGGAGTTTATTTCTCCCTTGTTTTGAAATGATGGAGATTCCCATCACAATGCTTAACAATCCAGGGCCATGTTAGAATCAGTCTGCTTTCCTGAGCCCCCAGTGATGGCCCTGGGATTCCCCTCTGAGATATAATGCCTGCTGGTTCAGTGCCAAAGCTTGGGGCAGGTAGTAAGCATTCGTCTAATTAATGAGAAAATGAATGAATGGGAGGGAAGAGGAGCCTGTCCGGGGTTGAACTTCCTACTGGATGAAGCTAGCTTTCTCCTAGCCCACCATGTGATATTTCTGCTTGGGCAGGAAACGTGTACTGCTTTAGACTAATTAAGCAAAGAGACATCTGGTGGGTGTCCTTCCAGACAGGGCTGTCCAACCTGCCCTGAGCCCGGGGAGCATGGCCAAGGGTCTGAGAGAAGCAGGGTTCACGATTTGTCTCTTCTACTTTCCCAGACTGTGGACTGAGAGCCATGACTGGGAGGATCGTAGGAGGGGCGCTGTCCTCAGGGAGCAAGTGGCCCTGGCAAGTGAGTCTGCATTACGGCAACACCCACATCTGTGGGGGTACACTCATCGACCCCCAGTGGGTGCTCACCGCTGCCCACTGCTTCTTTGTGTGAGTGTCTTGGGGCCCTCTGAGTCAAATGCTTCTGGAGACCAGGGATCCCCAGGAAGGGCAGACCGACCTCTCAGGGGAGGAGGACTTTGGTGTGAGCCCAGTTTCCATGGAGCAGGCGACTCTGGTGCTACTTAGGTTTGCAGTCATTACTTGATCCCGGGATTGTGAATTGGGGGACTTACTCTGACCTGGCCCCAAGGATGAGAAAATGCCACTCACAGCTCCCAGGGATACTGAGGCAGGCAGGCAGGAGGACTTCAGATCCTGTCCCCAGGAGCCCTGAAGAGGCTTTGAGTTTGTTACTGCATCCTCCAATACGAACTTACAGCAGAGAAGCCCAAGAAACCAGGAATGCTGTCCCAGGACGTGGGAGATGGGGACTACAGGGCTTCAGTGTATTTGGCTCTTAATGTTCCCTAGCCGGCCCTGTCCCTTTGGGAGCCCATAGCCCAGGCCTCAGGAGCACCGGCTTCCCAAGTAATGAGCCTTCAGCAGGTCACGTTGTCTTGTCTAAATCTCTGACTGCTGAGGGTCCTACAACTACAAATCTGGCCTGCCCACTGTATTTGGTCCTGGTGGTAGGCAGATGAGATTGTGGGGGCTGAGCACCACACAGAGGCCTCACTCATCCCTTCCCCTTTATCACTGTAAGGTGTGGAGTGGCCAGTTCCGGACAGTTTTTTGGGAGCATGGGGAGCTGCTTTAGACCTCGTAAAATAGAAGGCTCCTTCCATAGGTCATTTCATCCATCCTCCTGCCTCCAAGCTGGTGCTCCTGCTGCACCTCCCTGTGCCTCGCGGGTGCTGCCAGTGAACTCTGACAGGCTGGTAACTGGACCTTGCTGTGTTGGCTCTTGCAGGACCCGGGAGAAGATGCTGGAGGGCTGGAAGGTGTATGCAGGAACCAACAACCTGCACCAGCTGCCTGAAGCAGCCTCCATTGCCCAGATCATTATCAATAGCAACTACACTGATGAGCAGGATGACTATGACGTCGCCCTCATGAGGCTCTCCAAGCCTCTGACCCTATCCAGTAAGAAAATCTGCCCCCTCTTCCCTGGCACCATCAACAGCCCTTGGACTTGGGAGTGCCCTGTTGACCCATCTCAGGCCCACAGAGCATCAGCATAGCAAAGGTCAAAACCCTTAGAGATGATTAAATAGGACACTTTTATTTTACAATTGAAAAAATTGAGGTCTAAGGATTAGAAATAAGTTTGCTCCAAATGACAGATCTCATATTACAAATTGGTGACACGTCCAGGGCTTCTAATCAATATAAATACATTGAATCTTTTCCCTTGGTAGTAACTGAGCACTTAACAGAGGCCAGACATTGTGGTAGACGTTTGACATATATGATTGACATACTCTTCACAACCACCCTTGTGGAGCAGGTCCTACTATTAGCTTCATTTGGCATATGAGGAAGTTGAGCTTTAGGTAGAGATAATTACCTGAGGTCATGAGTGATAAGTGGCAGGTCCAGGATGGGATCCAGGTTAATCTGATTCCCAAGCAAATGCTCTTCCCATTTGGCTCTGGGCTGGCCAATTGCATACACTGCAATGGAGAATGTGAGCCACGTACATATACAGAAAATTAACGGCCCCAAAATTGGAGCAAAGGATCACATGAGGCTGCACCATGGAGATACTAGGGAAGTTCTCAGATCACTGTATCAAGGAAGGCTGCATTCATTCACTCACTCATTTGCTCACTTATCAAATACCAGTTCTGTGTTTGTAATGGCAAATAGAACAAAATGGGTGATATACATCTATACAACAGGAAGAGGCCAATGATGCCATGCTGGGGAGCTGAGAACGTTGTGGAGGTGTGGATGGGGGCCCTGAATCTGTCTTGGTGAGGTAGGAGAGGTTTCCCCAAGGAAGATAGCTAAAGAGAGTTCTTAAAGGACTAGTGAAGGTAAGTAAGGTGGGGGGGTGTCCAGAGGGACCCTAAAGAATGGAGCCACAGTCCTCTAGCACAAGCAAATTTGCATGCTTTGAAGGATCAGAAAGCCTTGGAGGACTCTCTGGTTAGTCCTGCCATCCCTGTGTTCTAAGCCTGTGAGCTGGTGTTTCCTGGCACATTCATTTTGGAGGTGGTGTCTGTCATGAGTCACAGCAGTTAGCTCATCGGAGTGGAGTGAGGAGGAGGAGGATCCCTGGCAGAACTGGATGGCTGGTCCAGCCGCACCTACTGGAGCTCCCACCAATGTGCCACTCCTCCTCAAATTGCACCTCCTGCCTCTCCCGTCCTGTCTGAGGAGCCTGGGGTTAAGAAGAAGGGTGCCAACCGCCTTCTGCCCTGCCACTTACGCACACATACAAGGGGACAGTGTGTAGCACCAGACAGGCCTTCAACCCGTAAAACTCAGATTCTATTTGGTTAGACATCCGGGTCTTACTGCTCATCCTCCCCTGGCTTCTTCATGTTATTGGAACTCCAAAACACATTAAGTAATTTCTAAAGCCAGTGAAAGATATTATAACGTCTCTGGCTTTTCAGATGGTGGCAGTCTCTCTCCGGGCTCTGAACAGGAACCCACCTCAGTATGAGAATCGAAGCTCAGGTTTATGTAACTCTGTGGTCAGACCATTTGCCCTAATTCTTGGTTTACAAATCAGGGCAGGTTTTTCTGAAACTGTTTTGGCAGGCCAAGCACCTTGAAGTCACAATACTTTTTGAGAAAACTTGTGAAAACTCACTGATAAATTTAATTCTTCTATAAAAACAAGTGGAATGTATAACAATGGGACATATAACAGTGTTACACATTTTAAAGATTTTATGTTTTTAAAATGAGCATAAAAAAGAGTATTTTGCATTTTTGTTAATAATTTGTTATCCCTTTATTTATTTGTATGTGTGCATTTACTCTTTAGCAGACAAAATGTGATAAATGACAACATTTAAAGCCCAATTTGTGAGGAAATAATTTAATATTCATCCATTTTTCCCTCCCTCCTTCTTTTCCAAATCCTTCCCTCCCTCCCTCCTTTCTTTCCTTCCTTCCTTTCTTTCCTTTCTTTCTGACTCGGTCTTTAAATGTTCGATGAGCACTTACTTAATATGTGTCAGGCACTATTCTAGGATGCTGCAGGTAAACATAACAAATGACTGAGAACACTGGAACATTTTATCTAGTAACGTTTTCTTCTTGCGAGTGGATTGCTGTGGTCAACGCCGAGGTCCATCTAGGGGCACCAGGCTACAGCGGGTGGCTGTGAAGTGATGCTCAACAGCACCTTCAAAACACTGCTGAGCGTGGGAGCAAGTTAGCACGCCTGGGATCTATGAGTGATCTGTGAGTTCAAGAATGTGCTTTTCCTGCTTGGAGAGGTGTCTTGCTCTGTGTCAGGTGAATATCTGGAGAGAGAGCCATGGGCCTTGGCCATTTGGCTGGTGTCCTCCCAGATCGGCCTGCATACACCGTGAGATTCCATGGCCCTAAACTTCAGACTTAGCTTGCTGCTGTCCCCTACTTTGAGAGAAAGGCATGGAAAAGACCCAGCCAGTGCAGCGACTGTACACAGGGAGAGACCTTCAGCCGCTCAGTATTACTGTGGCACGAGAAGGCTTCCAAGGCTGTGCACCTGCCTACATGGCGACTACTAAAATCAGAATGACTTTGAGGATGTTAGTAGCACTCAACAACTGGTGGGTTCAGATAAAGTGATTGAGTTTCTTGCCTGGTCCGTCCAAGGTCCTGGAGGATTCAGAGCCACTCTGGGAGCAAGGATGGGGACCCTAGAACACTGGAACTCCTGCCCCTCACCCTCACCAAAAACCTTGTTCCTTCCCTGACGCCTTGAGGTCTTGTTGCAGCGCACATCCACCCCGTCTGCCTCCCCATGCACGGACAGACCTTTAACGTCAATGAGACCTGTTGGATCACGGGCTTTGGCAAAACCAAGGAAACTGATGGTAAGAGGCACAGACGCTAGCTGTGTGTGTATAAGTGTGTGCATGGGCGTGTAGACATGTGTGTATGAGTGGAAGCCTATGAGGGCCTATCTAGATGAGAATTTGGGTCTAGAGATTCGTGGGTCTGGGTATGAATGTGTGTCCTCAGACACCTTCCCAGGTGTCAACACAGTCAGCGTGATAGTGGCCTCCAGGCAAGGACATCAGGAAACCCCTGTAGTTGAACGAGTTAGGTTCATTGCTGATGGTAACGAGGGAGAACACACGCAAGGTGGAGACACAGGGAGTAGCTCAACAACAGGGCGTTAGAAAGGGCTTATCATAGTATACGGGTAACTCGGGGAGGGTTCAAAGGGTTCTAGATTGGATGTCAGGAAACAGAGGTAACTCTGATTGAGAAGGTTAATGATCTCAACCATGTGGAAGGGACAGTCTAAAGTTAAAATGGTAGAGAATCAACTGTACCTCAATTGTCTGGGAAAGGAGGTGTTAGATATTTTTGCAATTTGCACAGTGACCTTGTTTTTCATCTGTCCTTAAACAAGGTGAAGTGGTCTTGTTATTTCACTTCACTTCATCCCAGGAATAGCTGCCTTGTCTGATGTCAGTTCTATAAGATTGTTCATGTCCTACAGGAGGACACCATGGCCTGGACAGCCTGGCTGTGAGGCTCAAGCAAGCTCCATGAGCCAGGGCCACCTTCCCCGGCTCTGTGTGATAGAGCGATGACTGGTCTGCATGCAGCCTTCTTCTGATCTTGCCTCCATCGCTGACTAGCCATGTGACTGTGGGCAAGTCACTTCTTCAGTCCTAGGTGGCCTCATCTGTAAATGGATTGGAAAGACCTGCTTTTCCTTTTTTATTTTTTTATTTTTTTGATATTGGGGATTGAACCCAGGGCTTTCATACTGAGCTATATCCCCAACCCTTTTTCGGTCTTTGAGATAAAGCCTTACTAAGTTGCTGAATTACCCAAGTTGGGCTCAAACTTGCAATCTTCCTATCTCAGCCCCCCAGAGTGCTGGGATTACAAGTACCTGCTGCCATGCCCAGCTAAGATCTGCCCTCTTTAGGTTATGTAGTTTCCAGAAACAAAAGAAGAATGTATCCTTTGAATGCAGACAGGAGTTTTTCAACACAACAGGTAGCCTGACAGACTTGTGAGTTTGTGCACATGTATGTCTGTCTTTTGGGCAGTGAGTTGTGTCCCAAGGGAGGTTGTATATCCATGTGTCCTGGGTATCCTGCCACGGAGATCCTCCCTTGGGCCAGGTCCAGACCCGTATGGTGCCCTCCACTTACAGACGTCTGAGAGTCTGGGTTGTGGGGTGTGCAGCTGGAAGGCCATAGAGCTGTGCAAAGTCTCACTGGCTTCCTGTCTTATTTCTGTCATGTCACTGAAGAGAAGACATCGCCCTTCCTCCGGGAGGTGCAGGTCAACCTCATCGACTTCAAGAAGTGTAATGACTACTTGGTCTACGACAACTACCTCACCCCGAGGATGATATGTGCTGGAGACCTTCGAGGAGGCAGGGACTCCTGCCAGGTGCGGCTGCAGGACCCCGGGGAAGAGGGCAGGCTGGATGCTGGGATTGGCATGGGGATCAGGCACCCCCCACTTCCTGATCAGGACTGCTCCCCAACACAGCTGACACACTGGTTGTTCCTTGTAGGGAGACAGTGGGGGGCCTCTTGTCTGTGAGCAGAACAACCGCTGGTACCTGGCAGGTGTCACCAGCTGGGGCACAGGCTGCGGCCAGAGAAACAAACCTGGTGTGTACACCAAAGTGTCAGAAGTCCTGCCCTGGATCTACAGCAAGATGGAGGTGAGAGCCCGGCTCAGAGACACTGTACCAAGCAGTCTGGGAACTCCCAAAGGTGGAAGCCTGGAGGAGGCCCAGGCTTTCCAGGATGTAGAGACAGGTCCTATCAGGCCTTTGCATTTGGGGGTGCTCAAAAACAGGGTCATATGTCAACCCCGGGGCCAGCCCAAGCTGTCTTTCTTTCCCTCCTTTCCTTCCCCCAGAACAGAACCCAGAAGGTTGTAAAAGGGTGGACCTAGGCTCAGTGCCAGCTCCAATACCTCTTTCTCTTCCAGCGATGGAAGAGCTGTAAGTTCACGTGGGCCATTGAAGTGACCATAGGAGTGTGCTAGGAGGCCACCTTCCACACGGGAAGTTGGGGATCTGCCCTTGACCCTAATGACCCAGCTCAGCTCCAACCTTGCTTGGGCCTCCTAACTGTAGCTTTGAGGCTGGGAATGCTATGCCCAGTCCTTCCCTGCTCTGCGGGATGAGGGCAGAACGAAGAGCCAGGGTGGGCTGGGAGGGCTGCCCCAGAGCCCATTGCAGTGGGGGCTCTCAGGATGCTTCACTCTCCCTCTTCTCAGAGTCAGTGCCAGATGACAGCTGGGCTAAATACTGTTCCCTGAACCCCGCTTTGGGTGTCTGTGTTCTCCACCCATCCAGCCCACCCTCACCCTGTTCTCCCTATCTATTCCTCAGAGTGAGGTGCGATTCCGGAAATCCTAACCAGTTCTCCCTCGCAGCACTGACTGCTGTGAAGACTCTAGCTGAAGGCCCCGGGCATTTGCAGCATCTGGGCTAACAGTCACTGGGCACCTTCATCACTGCCACCTCCACTGTCTGCTGCTTCTGTGTGTGTGCGTGCACGCGCGTGTGTTACTGTTCTCTCAAGTTCTTCAGAAACCAAGAGAACTCTCAACTCTTCTTGGAAGCCCAGGCTGGAAATCTTCTAGAGATAAGAGCTTGGGGACCATGGATGTTCCTACAGGGGAGTCCATAGATGAATGAAGGAAGTGAAGCCAGAACAAAGCCCAGAGGAGGGCCCTGGAGAGTGACGTCAGGAGTTTCTGCTCCTCAGATAGTGACTTAGAGACTAACCCAGAGCGAGCTTGGGTGACATCACTGCTGTCCCGAGACAGAAAATGGGTGTTGTCAGAGTGTCTGCTTCCCAGTGCTGGGCCGTCCTCAGTGGGAAGCCGTTCCCTTTAGCATCTGCGCCTCACGCAGACCTCCTGCCGGTGCCATGGATGTCCTGAGTTGGGCTGTGCTGTCACTGTCTATGCTGATGACTCTGACTAGGACTCACAGTACCTGTTTGGTCACAAGCTGTTGGGGACGGATTTTATTTCATTTTATTTTTATATTTAAGAAATATAAATACTGTAGGTGTATTTAAAAAATCTCCAAAAATTCCAGGACCCTTGAGAGTTAACATTAATCACCCTAAGGGATTCATGGGAGTTGTACCTCTCTAACATCTTACAAAATATAAGACAGGGACCTGGAAAATGCTCCCAGGATGGACTTTTGCAAGTCAGAGATACTCAGGGAAGCAAATCCTCATTTGGGCCTGCAGGCAAATCCAACACGTTGCTGCCTCCAAAGAGCTACAATGAGGACATGAAGAAATAAAGACTTGGATGCTGCTCCTGCTTAGGCTCCTAGGAGTCTTAGGGGAGTCCCTCATATCCAGGGGCTGTTCTGGGAGTGTGGCGTTTGTTCCCAGCTTTCTCAGTCTTTCAGTTTCTCAGTTGTTCCAGAAAAATAACACTGCCATGAAATGGACCACGGAAAGGAAGCAGACATCATTCTCCTACCAGCCCGTCTGGGGCCCGTGAATTTGTCCTGATCCTACAGGCCTTCAGTGTGTCCAGCCTCCTTGCCAGCTGAAGGCCTGTGCCTCCCCAGGCTTTTCTCTGGGCCACCAATTTCTCCCCAGTCCTTTCTCCTGACCTTCCTTGTGGTGCTATGATTCCCAGAGGCAGGTACAAACAGATCAGCCTGGCCCAGCCCAGCTCAGGCAGGTAACCACTCAGGAAAAAAACTGCCCCAGAAAAGCAGGCTGGACGAGCCGAGTGGTGCGCAGAGTCAGATGTGGATGGGTACATTGGGGAATGTTACCAAGGTTGGGGAGGAGGGCGATGTTCGTGTCCTCAGCAGCCCCTCAGCCATGGTCTTCAGCAATAAAAGTGTGTGACCTAGAGAACTCTGTGTTGGATGTTTTACTGGAAACCTAGGTAGAAAACTGAGATTACTCACCCAGGTGCCCAGACATCTCAGTTAGGGTTCTTAGTTTGCATTCCTCATCATTATGTTCTGCTCATTTAATCACACATTCATTCATTTATTTATTCACCAACAATATCAGTGCCTATGTGTGCCAGGTACTCATGCTAGGCCCAGAAGGTACACAAAGCGTGACAGTGTCCTCAAGGACCTGGTCATGATGCAGTGTGATGAAAGCTGATTGGGTATAGGCACCACGCTAGGAACATGGACAAAGAAGCCATTAGCCAAACCCAGAGAGATCAAGAAAGGCTTTGCAGAGGAGTCTCAAGAGTAAGTAAACCTTCACAGAGCAGACAAGGGGCAGAGAGAGGGGCACCCTGGAGCTTGTCCTGTCCCTTTCGTCTTCCTTTATTCCTGCCTTGCCAGCTCAGCAAGAGACAGGTTCACAAGGAAGCCCCAGGGCCTACTCAACTATTTCCAAGAGAACTGGACGGGTGGTCTGTTAAACTCTTTTGCAAAATCTCCCTTTCACACTCTGCACTCATTTGTCCTGCATCTACTCTGTTGACCTTAACCCTATGACCCCACAGGTGACTGCCCAGCTGATGCCCACCACACACATTCGTGCTTCTAGCCACAGCCCAGAATTCCCCATGTCTGCTCCTCTGTGTCTGACTCGGGACATTTTGTTTGTTTGTTTTAGTCTTTCATATCAAGGCCAGGGCAAGTCCTCCTGTTCTTTTTTTGCTCCTCATACAAGAAGCGGTGAGGAAGATAGTGGGGGCCCTGATGCCATAGTCCCAACTGGATAACTCCTACTCTAATAGATTTATAGTTTCCCACAATTTCCATGTCTTAACACAACCAGGATGTATTTCTCATTAATCAACAGTCCAGTGAGGGTGTTCTGGTTGGTGGGAGGATTTCTTTCACAGGTTTTCAAAGCCTCTTGTCTTTCCATATTGTGACTTTGTCATCTCCATCATTGTCTACTTCCAGCCAGAAAGAAAACACGAAGACATATCCACTTCATAAATGCTGTGGCTCAGAAGTGATGCACGTAGTTTATAGGTGCAAGCACGTCACATGGCACCACTTAGATGAAGTGGGCCTGGGAAATGCAGTCTGATTCCCTTGGGAGAGTTTGCACTTGTTGAGAAGGACACCCAGCCATTTCTGCCCACCAGAGGAAGCTGGCTAACCCCAGCACCTAGACCTGGAGCTTAGGCCACTTCTGCTTTTTTTTTTTTTTTTTTTTTAAATCAGATCCTTTCCCTGGCTTTCTAGATAAATTGACATGAATTGATTGGTAGATGGGGTGTGGAGAAATAGGCTAGGGAAAAAGCGGGCTCTAAATAGGAAAAGAAAAACATTCCATTGGCCTAGTGCACTGAGAAAGGCTAAGAAAAATTCATGGAAGGAAGTTGATGGGGCTTCCCAAACTGGTCCGGAATCTCCAGAGAGGTGTGTTGTGGGTTGTATGCCTGCGGGTGGGTGGGGGGTGTGGGAGTGAGGAGCAGGGAGATAGGATGGGGGGTGTGCGGAGACACTGTCCTATATCCCCAACCCCAGGGCCCTCAAGGTACTAGGCAAACTTTCTGGCTTTGTTAAGTGACTGCTGAATTTCCATGGAATTTCCCTGGGGAAGGTGTGGAGCTCCAAGTGAGCATGTTGGGAGTAGGGCAGATAATGGTTCCTTGAAGAAGGAGCTACTCACAGCCTAGCTGGTGGCCCAGCTGCCTCTCGGGTTTGGTTAGATGCCCAATGGCCATTGTTTCCCACAGTTGTTTAGCTGTTGCCTGATGCAGTTGGGAGGACATCGGGGGATGAATGTGGAGAGTCCTCATCATGGTAATGATAAGGATAATGATAATAACAGCCAGCATTTGTGAATCTTTGCTGCGTGCTGGATGCTGTGCTGAACACCTGATGTAGATTGTCTCCTGAGAGCACAAGAATCCCATGCACTAGGCATTGTTTTTATCCTGATTTTACAGATGAGGGAACCAAAGGCCAAGAGAAATGAAATAAGCCTCCTGAAACCACAGAACTGCTAAGTGGCACAGTTGGATTTCTAGGCTGTCTGATTGTAAAAAGCTGCTTTCTTGCACTCTACACGCTGCTGCTTTCCAAAGTCACGTAGAGTCCCCCTGGCCTTGACCTCACAGTGCCCACCATCTGGCTGTATTTTTTCCCAGAAGGGGAAGGCTGTGACAACTCCCCAGAGACGTCTAGGCACGCCCCTCAGAGTGTCAGGTGACCAGCAGTTTAGCCGAGGCGGTTACTGGAACTTTGGACCAGGAAGTCCTGAGGGGAAGGAGGCCCCTCCCACACCCGAGTCTCCAGTGGCTTGTTTGTGGGAGGCCACAACAAGCTGTCACCCAGGACACCTCCATGTCTCTGAGATGTGGGTGGGTGGCTCTGAAAGGCACATGCTATTCATTCCCCGCCTCTTTTCCTTCCTGTCCTTTGAAAAGGCTCTTGCCTAGCCCAGAAAGTAAGCACCATCAATGGTCTTACAATGAATGGGTTTGCCATGTGAACGGGAAAACCGTGCCCTGGAGACAATCAGCCCTTGGCCACCCAGGAAGGAGGCTTTGTTAGGTGAAACCTCTGAGAAAGACCAGGAAGCGGCCTGCTCTTTGGTCCTTCACAGCTCAGCTCCTTCCAGCAGGACCTGGGACATGGACACAACAGGATGCTTTCTCTGTCCAAGCCCTTAGAAGATGTTCTTCACTTCTCTGCTTAGAATAATTCTTCCCAGTTATACTATTGTAGTAGAGAGGGCACTCAAGTTTGAATTCGTACTCAGAGGTACAAATTCCACCTCTGCTACTTACTTAGTTATGTGATGTTGGGCTACCATTTGTTCAGCTGTGTGACATTGGGCAAGCTAACTTCTCTATTTCCTCACCTGTAAAATGGTTGTATGTGTTTCATGTGTGTTGGAAAGCTGAACGGGATGATACAAGTAAATATTCAGAGTAAAGTGGCTGGCATGTAGTGACCTCTGAACAAATGTTGGATTTGCAGCAAAAAGCCCAATTACTTCAATTCCACATCCTTTCACCAAACAAAGGAGAGAAAAGAAGGCAATGTAGATAAATCTTCAAGTCCTTGGAAAGTGACCATTTGTCTGCACAAACTTCGCTCTTAGGTTTTTAGCAACGGGCGGACATTCCAGGAGGTGACACTACCACCTAGAACAGATGGACATTCCACTTGGTTGTTTCTGTAAGTAAAGGAGCTCCACTGAATTGAGCTCAACCTGCTCCCTCTTGTCACTTACTGGGCCTGCACAGCTGCCTGTTCCAGAGGAGTTCTCCTGGAGAAATTAGTGCCTTGCCTTGGTGACCTCTGGGTGCTGAATCAGACAGTTCAGAGATGTAAGGGGAACATAGCCTCACCCGGTTATCTTCATCCATCAACATCCGGCTTCTGCCCTGTCACACCACACACCAGTGGGTCCCCGTATTGCCACACCGGGCAGCCATTTTTGTCTTCATCTTACTGGAACTCTCCGCAGCAAGCTATTGAGTATTCTCTCCTGAATGAAACTGCTTTGATTTCCATAACACTGAGTTTTCCCTCTGGCTGCTCTCTCTGTCTTCCACAATTGCTGTGATGGTGTTGCCAGGAGAATGCCCTTGATTCTTTTCTTTCCTCCTGGTATGTGGAAAACGCTCACACTGGGCCATCTTGCCCGTTTCCTGGCTTCCAGCTGATCTCTATGAAGCTAGCAGGAATTTGCTCCATGTTACTAAGGTGCAAGAAACATCACCTATGTTTTTAACATCAGATTAATCCGATTCGAACCGCTGCAGCCTGTTTGAACAACATCCCTCCCTCTTTGTGTTCTTCCTTAGGAGGGCCTGCCCACTGCTCAGGTGGGGAGCATCCCTAGGGCCCCCTCAGAAGAATGCCCAGGCACAGGGAGAAACATCCAGACCTGCTGCTCTCTGCACCCTCAGACACAGAAATTTTGCTGTTTTGGGCTTAGAATCAGGCTGGTTCCCCAACTTCAGACCCCGAAGCCTCTTCTAGCAAAAGGTTCAGCAGTGTCTCTCCTTCCTAATGAGCTCATCACAGAAACCAAGACGGATGTAGATTTCAATGATTGCATACAGGTTTTCATGTAAACATAAGTTTCATTCCTCTATTGTGACTCGAAATCGGAAGGATGAATCATCCGTATTTATCCTTGCTCAAAATGATTTTGGCTCTTCTAGTTAGTTTACATTTCTATTTAAGTTTTTAAACCAGTTTATTTCTATTTATAAAGAGTCCTGTTATTGACTGTGATTGTGTTAAATCCACAGGTTACTTTGGAGATAATTAGCCTGCTGATGATGCTGAATCATTCAATCGATGAACATGGGATGTTGCTGCATTTATTTGGATATTCTTTGACTTCTTTCATCTAGATTTTGTAGTTTTTCAGCATACAAACCTTGTACCTATTCTGTTAGATTTTACAGCCAAGTATTTACATGTTAACATAACACTTTCATTAAGATAACTTTTTTAAAAAATAGGAAGACTAACATATTTAACATTTTTGCAAATCTTTTTATAGCTTAATGAGAGATAACTGGATTTTCTTACTTGCTTCTGTATTCAATCTGTTGTGATATGTTGTTTGGTTGAAATACATGAGGAAAATTCAATCTCACAAAGATAAAGAGTTGGAAAGTGGGAGATTATCTAACAGCTTTTTCAGATCATTGAGGATGCTTTTCTTTGATACTATACTTTCAGAAAATGGAAAGTCCGAAATCAGTGAACTTTTTCTAGTGGGTTAAATTAAAATCTCTTGGTCTGTGGTGCACTCTTAGTGGTCTTTTATCCATGCCTAATTCTGTAGCATCATTCATTGGTCTTTGGAAAATACCAGTTAGCTCAGTTCTGAGTGTCTTCTGATGTTAAGCATTTTATTATACAGTATCAAAAATTACATGTATTAATACCATCACTGATCTTACCCAAAAAATCATTAAGGATTGGAAAACTGTCAAACTCATGCTAAAAGATGTTTGCTCTGGAATTCTAATTTTCAATTAAAACTTAGTATCTGTCATTAGCAACAAATATTGTCAACTGTTTTCCTTGAGGTATTAAGCTTATTTTGTTCATTTCTGAACAAATGATTCCAAACTATCAAGTCTGAGCAGTCACAGTTTGTTGATATTTAAGTAAAGATGGTGTTTCCTGAAAACAAAGTGGCTACTTCAACCTGCAGCTCAAAGATACCTCCAGGCAAATAATATTTCAGAATTCTGCAAAAATATTTTGTGCATACTTCCTATCTTGTCACACCAAATACCAAAAAGATGTTTGCTCAGGGATAAGATTTAAGAATATGAATATGTTTTTAATGATTAAGGATTTTACTGCTTCATCAAGCACGTTCTTCAGCAAAACCAGCAAGTGTGTAGAAGTAAAGCTGTGAAGATGATGAGTATGATTTGATGTCCCTGCTTTGACTCATGTTAAGAGCCAGCAGTTTTCCTCATCTTCACTTTTGTGCCCTCTGTGCAAATGTTAACACAATGAAAAAGGCAAATGACATCATACTATGATTATGAAAAGAGTCTTGACCCTTTGACCCCTCTGAAATATCCCTGGCACCCCCAGAGGTCCTCAGGCCACACTTCGAGGACTCCTACCTTAGACCATACAGGACCAAAAAGAGAAATGCACAGATACTGACTTTTAATAGGTGCTTTGGGGAAATTTCATTGGAACCATATCTTTATCTTAGGTTTTGTTTTCCCATCCTTGGGGCACAAGCGAACAATCTATCATCTGAAGAGGTCTAAGCTGAAGAGGTCAGCTTTATGTCATGATGCTGGTTCTTGTTGAAGAAGAGGGATGTTGATTTGTTCAACGCAGTTTAATGAAGAGCCCAGTGGGTGGGAGAAAGAAGAATAAATTGGAATTTGCATGTTCTTACATTTCTGGGCTTGAGGCATCCCAAGCGAGTGCTCCAGTTCCAGTTAGAAACACTTCAATCATCCTTCTCATGTTCGGGGGAAACATAAAATATCTGCAGGTGGTGACACAGCCCAGGTGGGGTCTGTCTTGTGGTTGAGACAGGTCAGTAAGCCACTGGTCCTTCTTTGTTGATCCATCTAAGTGGACTAACACATGACTCAAATTCAACTGAATTCAATGAATTGTTACAGGCACTCACCGGTATTGGGTCTGTACTAAACACTGGGAGTAGGAGGTCATACTTTCACACTGCTGGCACCTTCTACTTTTTGTCGTTGTTGTTATTTGAGAGAGTGTCTTGCTATGCAGTGCAAGCTAGCTTTGAACTAATTATGTACCCCAGGCTAGTCTAGAACTTGACCATCCTCCTGCCTCAGCTTCTCAAGTGTGAGGATTATGAGTGAGTGCTCTGTTTTCTGCTTTTAAGCTTGATTTTCAAAAAATTTGCAATTTAGCTCTTATTGCAAGACAATTTCTAAAAATCCAAACAAACCTGGAAATAATAAAAAGTAATAAAAGGGGCATTTTATTTGTGCTTAGTGTTATGCAATAAACTTCATATTCTCACATACTTTATCTCATTTAATCTCTCAACAGCAGTTTGAAGTAGTTACTATTACAAGGAAGATAGTAAAAATCAATTAAAATCCCACCATCTGGAGGAAAATATTAACATTGTGACGAAATCTTTCTGAAACTCTTTCTGCATGTCTATAGACAATTTTATATCAGTGAGATCATATTATGCAGGTTGCTTTATATCTTGATTTCTTTTCCTTGACAATATGAGATAAACACCTTCCCGAAGGGGTTAGATATTATCATCATTTTTAATGGCTCCAGAATATTCTGTTGCATGGATATTATCAGTTTACTTAATTTATAAGTGAACATCTTAGTAGGATAGCTGCCAAAATTTGATAGTATAAACATCACTGCAATGTATTTCCTTGTGTATGCATATTTTTGTTCTGAAGCAGTGATTTCTAAAGGAAAAGTTATTATAAGTAGGATTACTTATATCTCTATCTAAAATATTAAGCTATTTTTTCAGAAGAATTGAATTAATTTATATTCCTCCAACAGCGTCCAAATCCATGTACTTCCCACTTCAAAGAACACTACAAACACATGTGACTATGTTCCTGTTTGAATATCTCTGTGTATATGTAAGTGGTCCACCTGTATGAGGGTTTGCTTATTCATTCTACAGTCAGCTAGGGATGCAAATATGAGAAACTCAGCTCTGGTGGAGTCAAATATACTTTTAAAAACAAACAAGAAAATTGCCATTATTGCATGAAGAAAAATTGTACAAAAATATGATCATCTATAGCGAAGATCTACCCTGTTCTGGTGATGGCATTTGGGGTAATACCAGGAGATCAGAGAAGACTTCCTTGGAGAGTGGACAGAAGAATTAAGAGCTGCAGGTGAAAAGGTATTCACTAGACAAAGAGTAAGAGGAGCTCGCTTTCAGGCAGAGAGAAAGTCTCTATTTCATTCTGAGCCCTCAGTAGAAACCATCTTGCCAGTAAACTATACTGCCATCCATACACATAAGTGGTCCTGCCTTTCTGCCTTGGTTTGCTCTTCACCCATCTTTTTCCTCTGGAGGTAGGAGGCTGGGGCTTGAAGAATGCAAAGAATCTGGAGAGACTGAAGCTCAGAGAGCTAGGGGAAGCATATGGCTGGGGATGCCGAAGAAGTAGGCAGAGATTATATCTAACCATGTCTGTCTGGAAGTACACATGCACTTGAGAGACGGGGAGAGAGAGAGAGAGAGAGAGAGAGAGAGAGAGAGAGAGAGAGAGAGAGAGAGAGAACATCTAAGTGCTGTTGGTAGGTATATGAGTGCACTGGCTCTCAGAGTGTGATCCCCTGACCAGAAGCATCAGTGACCCCACAATGTGGGCCCAGAATTCCGCGCTTTAACAAGCCCTCTTGGTGAATGATGCACACTCAAGTGTGAGGACTCTGGTGTGGAGGACCTTTTATCTGAACACACCTGTACAGGTGAGGCTTGGAGATATCTGACTTGCAGGCAGAGATTTGCATCTGGACATCCTTGGGCAAGAAGCCCACTCCATCTCACTGACCTTGGACTCGGAGGACTCCTGAGTCTCGCTCCTGAGGAGCAGGCACACAGGCCCTTAACAAATATTGAATGATGATGCTAAGGTAGTAGTTGGCTGGGTCTCCAGCCTGCTGAGCTGCTCTTCTTTACCAGTCTCTAGGCAGAGCAGCCAAAACATGCTCTCCTTTTATCACAGCCAGAAATCTAATCTAACAGTGCAGAAAGCAAGAGGTTCACATCAGGAGAGCAAGAGAATTGGCCTATCCAGAGTGGATAACCACCTCCCTACTCCTCTCTTAAAACAGATTGCAGAAACAAAGGAAACCATTTCAGTCCCCCCTTGGCTAATGGCTCTGAGTGTGCAGAGAGAGACAGAGAGGCAGGAGTGGAGCCAGGACTTCAGCCCACAGAGAGCAGGGGTTGGGTGTGGTGGTGGCGGAGAGAGTGACCATGAATGGTGGGAGCCTTATGAAGTAGGATCTCCTCATGAGAAGAAGGGACCAAAGGTACAAAACGCCTAAAAGCCACATGCCAAGGTCACATCTTCCCCAAACAAACTCCTGCTTTACTCCTACATTCTAGTCTGGCCAGGTACTTACCAACTAAGAGACTTTGGACAAGTTGCTTCAACTCTTTCTGGCCCTGTCTCCTTGTCTCTGAAATGGGGATGGCAATAAGATCCATACAACAGGGCTGTTGTGCAGACTAAATAAGGCAACAGACATGGACTATTTAGCTCCATGCCAGGCACAGGTGAATGCTCTGTTAACCGGGCTGTTGTGTTTGAGTTACTTCTTTGAAGTCTCTCCCCAGAAAATTGCATTCAGCTCTCTTTCTCCACGACCTGGTTCAGCTCAGCGAGTTAAATGAGTTAAGGGCCCTCTAGACTGGGGCCGAGGTCCATGGCTCTTTCTTCCCTCCCAAAGCATTCAGTTTCCAAGCAACCTGCAGAGGTTTGAAGCAGGAACCACGGTCCTCTGACTCTTCAGTCCCCAAGTCTTGCATGCACTTGACTTCATGCCATATGGCTTGCTGCAGAGAGGAGCTCATCACAGAGTGACAGTAAGACGGGACAGGAGGTACCTAGACTGCCAGGGTGTTATGTATGACAAAGCGTGCAACATGCCACACAGTAGGTGGTGATCAAAGTTAAAGTTCTATTTTGGGGGTGGCCAAAGTGGATTATTTAGTAAAAGAAAGTCACAACAAATTGATGGAACTGTTGCCTGTCAGCTGAGGATTCTTTTGCTTGAGAGAATATAAATCTGCAAAGTGCAGCTCTATTAGTGGCCCTGGGCCTTGAATGGCAGTAGCTTTCAGTCCTTGGTGTTACAGCGCTGGGATCCTGAGCGCCTATAGCCCTCAGCCTTTGGTGTCACTAGATTGCTGATGGCTGCCAACGCTTGCTGCCAGTTCCTCTGATCTTCACAGCAGTGGGTGGAGAAACAAGAAAGAGCCCCCCAGACCAATGCGAGGCTGTACAGTAGCCGCGGGCCTAAGACTGATCCAAGTCTGAGCCTGCTGTTTGGTCTGAATTCAGCCTGTTGATGAATCCACTTGGTCCAAATTTAAGCCTTCTGATTTGAACTCACTGGTTGATCCAAATTCAATTCTGCCGCTAAGTTCAAATTCAAACCTGCCACGGTCGGGATAAGCATCTCCTTGAGCAGATGTGGGGCATCCGGGACAGCAGTAGCTGTGGCTGTCAGTCAACATACGGCCTCTCCTGGCTGTCAGAGGGAAAAGGGAAGAGTTGGGACATTTTTTTTCCTCTGGCACAGAATAAGTGATACATGTCATTAATTCTAGCATAACAGAGAAGTGAAGAGACTTGTACAAGACCAATAGTAATTCATGAATTCTAATTAATGAGTATGCATGATTGTTCTACTATTTTCCTACTGCCTTCTAAAAGACACTTGTTCTTTAGCATAGAAAAGACAGACAGCATTATTGATCTCAGAGTTGAGCAAGAATTATTTGTCAAGGAAATAAAGGTAGCAGCCCAGCTCATTTTGCCCCTTCTTACCACAGGCAGAGCCCTCGCTGCTCCCTGACCTTGACCTCCCCTACTATAAGCAATGTCGCTTGTCTTCTGTTCAGTCTTCAGCAGAGGGCAGCTGGGAACACTGAAATAGCCTGCTCCATGACCAGCATTCCTAGGAGAATGGGACACTAAAAATAAGCTCCGTTGGGTGGTGTCTCTGAGGCCTCTTCTGACAATAAAGGGAGGGCTGTGCTTTGAGGGGAGAGAGCAGCAGACGGCAGAATCCCAACACTCTCTCTGGTTCAGGAACCCTCTGCCTGGTGACTTTGTTGCTAGAGCTGGTCTCTCCCAGGCCCACGCAGCAGTCTTACAGCACAGCGGTGCCCAGATGGGGGCTTTGGAAGTCCGTGTCAGAGCCCCCCTCTCCTCGGACAGCAGCCAGTCCTCCCTCCTCTCCACCGGTGAAGGACTCAGGCCGGTGAGAATGTCCCGTGTGACTTCAGGTCTCTCTACAGCACCATACTCCGAGTCTGGCTTCTGACAAGGTAGATGGCTTCCAAGAGGCAGCGTCCAAATACCAATGGCAAAGAGTGCAGATGTCTTAAGGCCATGCTAGAAAGTTATACAAGAATAGTTCTGCCTCTTTTTCATAATTCAGAATAAGTAACTGAGGCAAGTTAGGCCCAAGGGAGAGGACAGAGACCACCTGTCAATGGAAGGAGAGACAGAGTCTCACTGTAGATGAGCGGGAGGGATGGGAGATACTGGTGGGGCCAGCTTTGGGCATCTGGTTTAACCCCATTGAAGAAACACACTCCGAAGGAGCCCTGTTACAGGGACCTGTTGTCTATCTCTCCTTTTCTCCTTCCTGCCAAATGAGGCTCAACATCCCACAGCCTCCCAGTACTGATGGAAGACTCATGATTGATGTGTCTTGTTTTATTCTGCCAATATCATTCCTAAGTTTGCATTCAGCAAATAATCATGATATACTAATGATATTGACAATGAGGGAGGGGAGAGAGAGGGTTAAAAGCAAAACAAGACACCCTTCCTGTCCTAAAGTTGCTGGTCATCTAAGAACAAACAACTTTGTCACTCCCTGGGCTGAGTCATAGCATCCCTTCCTCTGATTCTGAGTTAGAAAGCTCCAAGATAAACATAGGAAGGCAACTATGAGTTCTCTTCTTGACAATGTACTGGGAAGGAGTTGTGTTCCAAGGGCTATGTAAATGTTTAATAGAGTGAATGGCCAGCGTGGTGAGTGTTTTATACCCATCACCTCCCACCAGTCATATCTAAGGTCGTTACAAGGCCTAAAAAATAAAAACCAATAAAGATAGTGCTTTAAATGCGGGACATCAAACAAGCCTCTGGTCTGAAAAAAGCCATTATACCAACAGCATCATCAAAGAGATAAGTGAATTACAGGAGGGTGGAGAAGTCCGCGGCCCAGAGTCCAACATAAACAGACAAGAAAGGCAGCGCCCTTACAAATACGATGCTCTGCTGCTCTACCCAGTGTCCCTCTTGGACTTCCAGTGTTATCAGGGGCGAGCTGCTTTCCCAGGATAAGCCAGCTGCAGTCCCAGGATGGAGGCCTCTGACCTCCGCTGTGCCCTGAAGGGAGAAGTGTGTGTTTGTCTACATGCATTGAGAGTGTACTACAGGGTAGATCCTCTGTGTCCCGCTGGCAGTTAGTCTGAGGGCTCCACGTGACTTCCCTATAAAAACCATCTACCAGTCCTCCATCATTTTCATTGTTTTCTTAATCTGCATCACAGGCATTGGGGTGGGGGTGGGAGCAATGCAAAAGAGGATGGGTGGATTTATATCAGTCCTCCCTGCCCGGCAAACATGACTGAGCTGGTGGGTTATTTTCTACTTGCAAATCTGCTCTACACTGAATGGAGGTTCCTGCTGGGTCCTTATAATTCCTCCTGGCTCAAGGACTCAGCTACAGTCTCTGCTCTGCACCTGCCTCCAGTGACTTGGAAGAAAATGTATGATGATAAACAGGTGCCTCTCCCCAGGAAAACTGGCTCCAGACACTCAGGGCAGGGTGGGGAGCTCTGGGGCCCTGTGGATGCTAACAGGCTGTCAGCTGCTCTGCACAGGCACAAAAAGCAGAGCAGGAAGCTATTCCGGTCTTGTCTAGGGAGCCATTACGTCTTGAGTTTCCAACATCATTATCTCCAAAGGGCAACATTGCTCACATTTCTCCCATTTGCTTTCACTAGGAAAAGACAAGTGGGTGCATATTTGCAGAGTGGGAAGGCTTGGGGGAGGAGTGGTCATGTGCTTTCATTTAGATAACCAGCAGCTCTGAAAGATGCATGCTCATAATTAGAGGTCGGCACCTCGAGGTGACATTTCACACTTATAAGACAAGTTTAGTTAGTCAGGCAGCAATTGGTCCTCCAAACTAATGGCATTGGGGTGGGTATTTCGCTTAGAAACAAATCTCATCCATGCCTCAGCATGCTTTGAATAATGCTGTGTTCTTACATATTTTAGTTCTCTTGCAGGAAGGGCAAGATTTATTTTATGTATCTCCCATTCTGATTGCTTTGGCTTTTCCCACTTCTCCCAAATCAAGGCCCCAGTATGAAGATAGCTAAGACAGGGACTATGCAGGACGCACACCAAGAAGGAATATGCAATGATAATGTTCTCGATGTCCCTGCAAGTGTCAGGTGTGTGGTCACGGGACTTTAAGTGACAGGCAGAGGACTACCAGGGGAGAGAGACTGGCGCTGATTTTCTGTTTGCTCATGCTGTATGGTGGTCCTCTCCTGCTGTTCCACTCTACTTTATCAGTTAGGATTGTGTTGGCTGAATGGAACAGAAAACCAGTCTTGGTAGCTTTTTGTAATAGGAACTAAATTTCCTCACATAAAAAGAAGTCTGGAATTAAGCCATTCAGAGGTTCTTGGTAGATCTGTGCAGCTTCCTGCCCTGCCCTACCTAGATGATGACTTCTTTTCTTCATGTTTGCAGAATGGCTGCGTCATCTTCAGGCATTTCATCCCTGTTTCTGATGAAAAAGCAGGAGGAGAGGAAGAAGAAAGAACGAAGGGCAAGAGCAAAAAGCTCTTGGTCTTCTGGAATCCTTACCCAGTATAATCCTTGTCCTGTCTCCTTGGCTAGAATTGAATCATATGGACACTCCTAGTTGCAAAGGAGTCTGGGAAGATGAGAGTTTAAACTGAACACATAGCTGCTCAGTTAGAAAAATTCAGAGAGGGAAGGCTCTGACTGGGGAACCAGCAGCACCTCCCCCACCCCCCAGTCCCTAGAGCTCCACACATGGAGAGCTCTGCTTTTATCCCTCAGTGGCAGAGGTTGGGTAAGGTGAGATTATGAAGGTCTTGTGAGTCAACAGCAACAAGTCACTTAAATTCAAAAAGTTATAAGTGGGTCACTCTGCAAGACACCGGGGCCTGTAAGTGGAGAAGGATGCCGGGTCCAGTTGAGACCTATTCTGTTAGGCAGCAGACATAGGCATCGAACATAGTAAAGTTCAGGCTGTGACATGTGCAGTGACCGTTACAGAGATGCAACGGTGCCAATGAGAGCAAGAATGAGAATTTTAATTTCAGCAAGGTAGTATTTGAATGTAGCTTCACAGGGTAGGTGGGATTTTTATAAGTAGAATAGAAGGCAGAGCATGTTTCAAGCCTCAGGACAAAACTACACGAGCAAAATATTGAGGGCAGGAAAGCAGGCAAATAATCACACATGGCCCTTGGGCTCGGGCGCAGCATTTACAAGGCTTGTGGCAGCAAGGGGGATGGATAGAGAAGCAGGGCACGGAGTGGGTTAGAAGATGAAGCAGGAGAGGCAGGTGGGTGTTGGATCATGTTAAGAATGTGGACTTTAAAATTTGCAGGAAATAGGGAGCCATATTTGTGCTGTGGGAAATCCAAGAAAAAATGGACAGAGGTGGGTGTGGGGAGACTGAGGCAGAGCCACCACTGGGAGGCTGGTACCGTGGAGTCCCGACCTAGAGTAAGAGCAGTCAAGGTGGAAGGAGATGTACTGGAGAGAGGCTTGAGGAAGACACCCACCTTTCTGGATAAGGAACTAGTTTGGGAACAGTGCTACTTTATGAAGTCACGGAAGACACAGGGAGCCACCTGGAGGCACAGGCTATGCTTCGGATGTGGAGGGTCCCCTAAAGGCCTGTGTGTTGGAGGGTCGGTCTCCAGCCACGGCACTACTGGGAGGTGGTGGAACCATTAAGCAGTGAGACCTAACAGACGTCCTTAGGTCACAGGGCAATGCTCCTGAAAGGGAGAGTGGGGCTCTACATTCTTCCTGTCTCTCTGTTGCTTCCCAGTTGCCATGAGGTGAGCAACCTTTTTCTCACCACGATGTGTGACCTCACCACAAGCCCAAAGGCAACAGGGTCAACTGCCCATGGATTGAACCCTCCCAAACCATCAGCCAACATAACTGCTCTCTTTATAAGTTGATGTGTCCTGGCTATGCGTCATGGTGACAAAAAGCTACTTAACACCCATGGGGTGGATTCAGCATGAGTACTGCTGAGTCTGGAATTACTTGTCGGGGTTTCTGGGAGAGAGAAACTCCACAAAGGCACAAAGGACCAACACGGCTGTTTGAGGGAGAGGTGGGAGGAATTTGAGAAAGGTCAGGGAAGAAGGGAGAGGTCTGGGATCTGTTTGGAAGTGACCCAAGGAACTGGAAACTGCCGTCCCAGGGTCGTGGCCCTGACACACTTAAGCTTGTACAATCAAGCCGGTGTGTGTGGGGACAAGGCAGCAGTTACTGGACACAGTCTGCTCCCGTCCTGCCACCTGCATCTCAGGACGAAACAGCGGCTGGTTAGCTTCCTGTGTCTGCCCTGGAGAGCCACCTGCTAGGTGGGACCAGGTGTCCCCCGAGATTGCTAGTTGCTCCCCTTTAATTCCCCCTTCAGTGTCCGAGGCTGTGTGACCCCGGCGCTGGCTGTGGAAGCGCTACTTCTGCTCCAGCACAGAGGACCCAGGGTGAGTCCTCTCCTGATGAGGGTTTAGCTGCTTGGTTATAAGTTGTGCTGCTCAGAGCAAGTGTCTGAGCATAGAGCAGTCCTCACACGTGACCGCCATGCTGCCTGTCCTTCCAGGGCTCCAATTTTGGGTCTTGGTGGGGTGCAGAGTTTTAGGCCTGGTTTCTGTCCTTTCTTGCCCTACTTTCATCACAGCCGTGCTGCTTTGGCCCAGCTTTCTCTGCTCCTTGGGTTTCTAAAGGAGCCGATTCTTTGGGTGGGATGCAGAACCCACTGCTCAGGTTCATGCTAGCACACTCCTTCCACAGACTTTGAAGCCCGACCGCAGGATTCTCTAGGAACATCCTGGGCCAGCCTCTCCCCAGTTCCTGCTTGTAACAGTTTTCTTGGTGCTCTCAATGGGAAGTCAAGGATAAGATAAAAGCTGGAGTCATCTAGGAACTGCCTGGCCTGGGTGGATCTGCTTCCTTCTCCAGCCTGTCTCCTCTGATTGAGGACCACTCTGGGGTGAAATTTCAGTGTACCCCTTCTGCCTCAGGACCTTTGCACAGGTTGTCCTGTTCTAGTATCAGAATCATTTCCCAGTCCTGTCCAGCACCCTAACTCCTGCTCTTTCACTTCGACCCCTTAGCATCCCTGATCCCATGCCTTGCTTCTCAAATGCTACATCCTGGGGGCTCTGAACCATGTTTTAATTGCACACTTATTCACAGGATCATTTGACAAATATTTATCTTGCCCACTAGCCAGAAGGGACCACATCTTTCTACCTCTATTGTATCTTCACAGCTTGACCCAGGGCACAGTGAAGATTAGCTCCTCCCATCCTTAATGCTTTAAAGGATGGAGCAGTTGGTGACCTCTTTTAACTCCTGCCCAGGGGGACGGATCTGTTTCTTCTTTCCCTGGAAAGGAGCCTTAACTCCTTCAAGAACAAGCCTGTCTGTTGCTTTGTAGCTGTAACATCCCAAATTCCTCCAGGAGGACACCTAGATGGAACACAAAGCGGGCACTATTTGAAGTCAAGCCCCAGCGATCCCTCATGCAGCTTTAGCTCCTGCTGCCTCTGCAGCCCAGCTGTCGGCAGTGTCAGGTGGGGAACCTGGGAAGTAACTTGGCTGAACGTTCTGGAATTCTCTGGCAGGAAAGGGGTTGAGCCAACAGGTGGTTCACATTTGGTGTTCTGACCCCTTGGCCTTTCCTTCCCCAAACAGTCTTGTGAAGCCTCTGGTGTATCCTTGCCAGTAGCAGTCCCAGAAAGCAACGGTGAGGTGACTGAAGGCAGGACTTAAGGACATCGGAATCTATTTGCCCAAGGACATAGGCCTGAAAGAGTGATGTGGAGTCATGTTTCCTACACAAGCAGATAAAAAGGGTAATGGACAACTGTAACGAAGTCCTTAGTTTGTAGAAAAGGCAGGACCAGAAGGGTTGGGCAGTCTGTCTGAAGTCACATGGATGGGGGAGATTTGAGTCAGACTTCGGTAAAGAGCTTTAGCTGTCACGGAGGCCCAAGTGACTTTGGATCTGAGCCAGCGTGGTGGCCATTCAGTGCAAGGTTTGTGCTCAAGGGTCAAGCTGCCCTCCTCAGAATAGCCCTGAGGGAGCCATGAGTTTCTCAGTAGCCATTTACAGTTTTTCTATTGGTTCAAAAGCTATCTTGAAGGGGCTGGGGATTTAGCTCAGTGATTAGAGTGCTTGCCTTGCAAGCACAAGGGCCTGAGTTCGAACCCCAGCACCACACAAAAAAAAAAAACCAAAAAAAAAAAAAAACAAAAGCTATCTTGAATTCACGTACATTTCCTGCCTTGAGGTTTTGAGACCTGACTGTTTATTAAAACAAGTCAGTCACGGCCAGAGCTGGAAGGGGCCTCTTCATTTCACAAATGAGAACACAGGCCTAGGGCTGAAGGTGTGGGAGGTGGGGCTGGGTCTCTGCTGGAAGGGACTGGGCTTGTCAGGGCGTCCTTGTGGCCCTGCTCAGACTTAAGGCCACCACAGTGTCTCTCAGCAGCCACTGTCCACCCCCAGCACACATCTTGGCTGGAGCCCTGTAGCCTCCCTCATAGCCATAGCAGAGCGTCCTGGGCGCCAACCTGGTGGCCAGCCTTTGTGTTTCTGCGGTTTCTGTCAGTGTCTGGCCTCTGTCCCTTTCTACAAACCCTGTTGCTGGTGATAGAGTCAGTTTATGGAGCCCTTGCTGTGAGCCAAGCCTCCTGTGGGGTCATTACCATTCTCCCCTGTGAGGAAATAGAGACTCCAGAGATTAGGGCTTCGGGCTGAGATCTAAGTTTGTTATCTTGAATTTTGACTCCTGGGGACTGGGCTGAGGAGAGGCAGGGACAGGGCTTGGGGATGCTTGGACAGGGGGTTCTGGACATCAAAGCTTTGGTTCAGGTGAGGGGCCCGCCTCCAAGGCTCCACGGATCTCTAGTTGAAAATGAGGGCTACAACCAGGGCGGGCTCCTGCGCCCACGACACAGCCATTCCTGCCGCCCGCTGGTGCACGCTCCCCTTCTTGCCGAGGCACCCACTTAACGTGGGTTGCTGCGTCTGATGCTGGGTTATCGTCTCTTATTTTTCTGTCCCCCTGAGTTTACTATTCCGGAGAGACACCAGCTCTGTCATTGTGTTTGTCTGGCTCCTTTCCCACCCTCACCGGAGGAAGAGCGAAGAGCAACAGCTGATTGCAAATCCGCTCTGGCGCCCGCGCGCTTCCTGGGCGTGCGGCGGCTCCTGTTGCTTCTCGGAGCGCCGCCGCCCTTCGGGAAAATCTCCCGCGCGCCCGCCAGCGTGGAGCAGAGCAGGGCGCGGGCGGCGGGGTCTGCGCGGGGCCGCTACCCAGAAGCCTCCGGCCGGCGCCCGCCCCCCGTCCCCAGCCCCCCGTCCCCCGCCCCCCAGCTTCCGAGCCCGGAGGCGGGAAAGCAGCGCAGGCCACGCCCCCCGCCCTGCCCCCCGCACGCCACTCCCAGGCTGCTCGGGACTCGGCGCGTCCTCCTGGGGTCGGCTCGGAGGGCCCGGCCGTGCAGGTAAGCGGCTCCGGCTGGTGGGGAAGGGGCTCGGGCGGCGCGGGTCTCCGCGCGGGGACTGCGGGCTCGCTCGTGCCGGGGGGTGTGCGCAGTCCCCCGGTCTCCGCCCGGGCAGCGGGAAGCGGCTTCGGGGATGTAAACAAGGAGGTGGGCGTCGGAGACAGAGGGCCCGAGGGAGCAGGCGGCCGCGGGTGATGCCGGCGGCTGCAGAGGCTCCGGTCGCTGCTGGAGCCCAGGGCCAGGCTTCTTGGGAGAAGGGGGAAGGGCTGCGCCCACCCTGTGTTCAGGGGAGTTTTCCTTTGTTACTCGGAGGCTGTGGACTTGAGTTGGGCGTAGGGACGTGAGGGCGGGGAGTGTGGCTGGATGTGAGTGTGGACACAAAAGCAGTACAAAATGGAACTTGCAGGGTGTGGGTGTGGGCTAGGTAGTGGGCAAAGAGGGGCGGTAGCGAAGGCGTTGGGGTTCCAGGGCGTGGGAATGCGAGAGAATGGCTGCATCACTTTTTTTTTTCTTTCAATCCTATTTTCTTTCCAGGGGGCTCTGATGTCCCATTTCAGCCTTTCCCCACCAGGGCTGGTCCTGGCGAGCCGCCCCCTTTGTGTCCCTTGAGCTTTGGTGGAGAGTTGGAAGAGCAGCTTGCGTTTCCCCGTGCCTGCTCCAGCTCTTACAAGTGGTGGAGCAGCCTGCTGAAAACAGGTCTGCCCAGGCCCCTGGCAACCTCCAGACCTGGGGGCTGTGGCTGCTGGAGGCTTCGCTCCACTGGTGTGGCCTCTGTCTCCTGTTCCTTTGTCTCCTCGGCTCCATCCTTGGCTGGGCTGGGCTTTCCAGGTTTGCAGATGGATCAGTGGGCATCCCAATCCTCTATGAAAGAACCCCCACCCAGCCGCCCGCGTATTATATATATCTGAATGTGTATATCTCCTTTACACCTTGGCCTTTTGCACGTGACCTGGCTGGTAGTTACCATGGAAACTCCAATTGTCAGTCTCCCTCCTTTTCCTGCCCATTCCTCACCTCCATATTGCCTCCCCTCCCCCAATATGGTTACCTAGATACGGTTATCTTTGGCTTCTGTGGAGAGGAGACCCTGGATGTATGGCTCCCATTCCAAAATGACATGGCCCTTTTCCCACTCCACCCCCTCACACACACTATACATCACAAGCACCCTCCAAACATACACGTACCATATCACACATCTTACTCACCACACACAACATACTTTGACATACACACCATACATACATATGCATCATACCATATAGATACATACACACCAAATACACCACATCCACACCACATCTCAGACCCACCACTTACAGTGCTTCACTTACACTCTGTCCTTGTGCTGTGTGTGTTCACACCCTCCCCAACAATAACACATCACTCCCCAACACGTGTGTGTATAAATACACACACATATACACCTTACTTCTAAATAGGTCTCAGGCTGGTCTGAGGCAAGGAAAAGAGAGGGCAGTTTGCTCTTATTCAGCCTGGCGCTCTGTGCTTAAGGATGTGGAGGAGAAGACTGGAGGCTCGGGAAGCCCAGAAGGGAAATCCTAACCTCTCCCTCAGAATCTCCGAGAAGATGGTGGAGGAAGAGGCTCTTCCAGATTCCTTTACAGGGGGGCCCCCTCTCCTAGGTGCCAAATTCCAGAGGCTGGGAGATGACCAGGATTTAAATCTCTCCATGTTGCAGCTCTCCCTTCCCTGACCTCAGAAACCCTGAGGTGCCCCTGGCATCTTCCTGACCAGAAGAGGCTTTGAGGAAGGAAGGGAGAGCTCAGAGGGCAGAGAGGAAGAACTCAGAGAGGGAAGCAGAGCCCAGACAGTGCGAAGTAGGAAGGTTGGTTCCTGTCTGGGGTTCAGGCCACTCTCCCCGCAGTCATGTTTTCCTTTATCCTGCTTGGCTCTTCCAGCCAAACCCCTGTATCCAGGAGAGGAGGCAGGCTGGTAAAGGGCTCCTTCATTGCCAGGGCTTCTCTAAGACTTGTGGTTTCCATGGTCATCAGATGGTACATCCCTGAGGGAAGAATTTTCTTTCTGGCTTCCATTTGATCTTTGGGCTATTGGAGAACCCATTTCATTCAGTCATTCAGTGACCTGTGTTAAGTGTCTAGTATGTGTTAATTGCTGGGGACACCTGTGAGGGAGACACAGTCCCTAACCTTGGAATCTCTGAGCCAGAAGGAACCTTGAGAGAGCATATAGTCAGGACATAAGTGGGGAAACGGAGACCATCTTACTTCTTAGGATTTTGGACCCCATGGTACCCAACTAGCATCTCTTCATTCTTTTCTCTGCTATTGTCAGTTCTTTGGAGACTGGGATGCCCCTTTCATAGTGAAGTCCCCTAGTGGCAGGGGGATGGTAGGTGAGCCCCATCCATTGCATTTTCTTGAAGGTAAATCCTGGAGGGTGTGGCAAAGCGACGTGGCAGAAAGAGCAGTTTCTTAAACCCTGGAAACTCCCTGACAGCCTTCAGGGAGTTAGCCCAGCTAGCTCTCCCCATAAATCAGAGCACACACTCCCTCCCACCTTCAGCCCTGTTGGACTTAGTTAAGGACCATCTGGATGGCAGACAGTGCCAGGCAGCCCCTGGGAGTCCCCATCTAACATATCCCCCATTAGCTCTGCCAGAGTACCCTGGAAGGAACAAACCAGTTCAAAAGGCACAGCCCCCAGGAGGCAAAGAGCCTGGTGAGAGCCTGGTTCTGGCCCACCTCTGCCCTTGTGCCCCTGAGCTTCCCAAGGGTGCATGTACTGTATCCATTCTACAAACATCCTTGGTGTTACAGACTGGGCTCCTGGGGAGGTCTAAAAATGGCCTTGACAGCTCTCAAGCAACCAAAAGCCTCTAAGATCTTAGACCTTTGTTTTTGCATCAGTCAACAGAGGTTCAGAGGCCTGATTTCCGAGCCATGTCTTCCTCTAAATTTGTGTGGCTTATACGATCCTGAAATCCCTTTTCTCTTCAGGCACCAAATTGTACTTCTTACCTCACAATACAGGGCTGCAGCTTAGCTAAGCAAGAAAGGGGCTGGCTGGGCTCTGGCTACTCCCGAGAAAGCTCCCCTTCACCCAGTGGGGCAGATAGTGTCCAAGGAGCCAAGATTGAATTTCTTCTCTTGGGTTGAGAAGTGGAGTTTTTAAAGGGCCTCCTCTGAAGAGGGCCAGACCCAGGGCCAGCAATGGAGGGCCCCCAAGAGGCTGGACATGACCAGACCTCAGGATTGGTAGGTCAAATGGATGGGGCTGGGAGAACGCAAGCTGAGAAACCATTACAAGGGTAGAGGCAGGAGACTGAGGCTGAGTGAGGTGAGGGAGTCCCCTGGAGACTTGGCCCTCTGGAGAGATTGCAGTGAGAGTGGGTCAGGGACACACAGTCCTGGCTCTCTGTCCCTGACGAGAAGCAGGATATCTCGGGCCGAGACAAAAGCTTGGAACCATTTGGCAGCATCTTATCAGCTCTGAAATAGGGGAGGGTGGGGGAGGCTTGGAGGCCACAGAGAAACACTGTTGTCACAAAGATATGCAGGGCGAAGGAGGTCCAGGAAGGAGGCTGGGGCCCAGGGACCAGGCTGGAACCATTGTAATGTGTCTGCTCCAGCTCAGAATACCTGATTTCAGTGGACAAGGCCGGAGGTGAGATTGTGGGGGTGTCTAGTTGGAATGACAGTGGGCCCACACAGCTGGAGGGCAAAAGCAGTCCTGTACTGAGAGACCAGAGGCCAAGGTCTCAAATTTAGTCGCTCACTCTTTTAGCAGATGTTCAGTAGGTTTCTTCCCTTGGCCAGGCCCTGTGGGCTTCTCGGGACTCTGTGGGGCTGTGGAGTGATGGTCTGCAACTCGCCAGAGCCCTCCTGCTCTGGAGGATCCATTGACTTGGCCTGGGCCACCCTCTCCCTGCCAGCCTGCTTAACTTACCTCACTTCCCACCAGGAAGGCCCTATAAGCTGCTTTCTTCCCAGGACTGCTCAGGCAAGCATTGGTGCACTCACACTTGCACACACACTCCCGTCCTCTCATACATATAATCTTCCACACCCGACACAGGGGCAGGTGCTCACATGTCCCCCCACCTCCTCACCTCACCCAGCCTCAGTCTCTTGCCCTGACCCTTGTGATGATGGCCTGTCAGCCTTCGTCTTCCCAGCCCATCCTGCAGCTGCGGTCTAGTCCTGTCCAGCTTCTCAGGGCTATCCGGTGCTGGTTGATAAGAACAGGTACCATGCCTGCACTCCAGGCTCTCTGTAATCTGGCTGCTGCCACCTCTCCAGACACCATCTCTGGATGCTCCTCTGAAGCCTTGCATTTTCCTGCCTCTGTCCAGGCCCTGCTGGGATGTGCTCTTGCTCCTGCCTGTGCAGCAGTGGGGAGCAGCCTTTGTAGACATGCAAACTTGGGTTCTAAGCTGGATTCTGATGCTTCCTAGTTTGCTCAACTTTTCTAACCCTCTATTGCCTTGGCTATCAAATGAGCATGAAAATTGAGTAGGATGAGCTCAGTAAAGTGTTAGTACAATCGCCAGCACATAGTAAACACTCACTAGATACTACCTGCTGTAATAACATAATCCATCTCGTTATTATTACAATGACACCACTGTTACATCATCCTTTGAGGCTCCTGCCCAGTGCTCATTCTTTTAGAGTGGCTCTTTCTATTTCCCCATAAATACTACTTTCCTCCTATAACCCTGAGGGCTCTGTCCCCTTAGGCCCACCGTGCCTGCATTTTTAATGCTTACAGAGTTGTCTCCTCCCTCCAACCCACTTGGGCACATGGAAAAAGCCCAGTGAGCACTTCTGAATTGAGTGTATGTGGGAAGAGTCCTCACCCACCAGGAGGTGCTGAGTCCACCTCCTGCTCCAGCTGTCTCCTTGCCTGTCACTCGTGCCCCAGTGCACACAACCTGTTCCACAGGGGTACGTTCCTTCCTTCCCATTCATTGCTTCAGCATAACCGCTTCCTTTGGTAGAGTCTGAAAATTAAGAAGTTGAACCCCATTTGGGGACTAGGAGATGCTTAAGGGCTGAAGTCAACAGATGGGAGCTGATTCATGGTCACGTTTTGGGATTTGGCATAGACCCAGATGGCAGAATTGAAGTGATAAGGGGCTAGCGCTGGGGTGGGAGGGTGCCTAAATGCTTCAGAATGCCTTACATGATTAAAATATGCTGCATAGATCCTCAGGTTATTCATTGGATTATGACTTAAAGAGATAACAATGCTGAAATATTCATTCATTTATTCATTGATGTTTATAGAGCAGCTACTGTACTCAGTAACTGGGGATCCAAAGATGCCTAGAATGTGTTCATAGTTTGATGGAGAGATGCACACAATAGCTGTGGCAGTACATGGAAGAGGGGTGGGTCTTAGTTTTGGGAGAATCTGGGGAATAAAGCCGTGTGGTGGGAATTGAAAGGACAGTGTGTTTCCTGAAACAAATAGTGTCAGGTCAGTAGCCCCCCACTCTGCCCAGAAGTAAAGTAAATTTCCATGGGTTTGTCCTCCTGCCCCTCCCACCGCAGGAGGATAATGTGAACATGTGCAAAGTGCTCTGTAGCTGAGACCTGCAGGCCAGTACCGTCCTTCCAAAGAGGCGGGCAGAGGCAATACGGGGCAGGCCATGCTTCCCGGTACTGTGGTCTGGCTGTGGGCAGGATGGTATGGACCTGGCCTCTGGGTCCCTGGCCTGGCAGCTGCTTGGGATTTCTGTTTCTGCTGCTAGGACGGTTCTTCTGGCCTCTCTTGAATGGGCCTTTGTCAGCAGGTATGTGTGGGATGTGATCCTGTCCCTGGTGACTGGGTCCCTGCCAGCTTGCTGGGGGCTGCTGCTTGTGGCTTCTGTACAAGACTGCTCACCCTTTAGACTCTGGATCTGGACCAAGATTCCTTGGGCAGGGTCCCCAAAACCTGTGCTGGCCAGTGCAAGGCCTGGGCCCAGCTTCCTGACTCACTCTGGGCAGCTCGTATCACTGACCTGGGTGAGTGACGGTCCATCCTGCTGTGCGTGCAGTGTTCTGAGGTTGTTTATGAGAAGTCTGTATGGAATGGCCATGGTGACACTTTGAAGATTGTCACAGTCAGCAGTGGAGGTGAGGTGACCATGAGGACTCCTGGCCTGCTGGTAGGCCAGCGTGGGGGTATTTCCGGGGGAGACTTCTGGAACTCAGGGCTGGATCTGGGAGTTGTGAATTGTTTTCCTTCCTGAGGAAGAAGCTTTATTTGCCTTCACAGTCAGTTCTTCCTCTTTTTTTTGGTCTTCTCCAGCCAAATTTTTCTTCCCCAGAAATAACTCCATGTTAAAGATAAAGATGCCTCCCATTAAAATAATAAGTCCTCTGCTGTGTAATAAGGGAGCCCGCCCTGTACATCTGGGGAGGATTGGATCTGGGTGCAAGAGAAACAGCTCTGAGTCTTGAGGATGCCCCTCATCCACGAATGAGGGATGGTGGGACAGAGACACAGCCACTGGGCTACTCGGGGGCCCTGCCATGACTGGAGATGGAGGGGGCCACCCAGGCAGGTGCCAGCAGTGGCGCTCTGGGATTAGGCTGTCTAGCTGTCTTGTGGTCAGCACAGAGAATTTGGCAAAGTGTCTACAGTGACCGTAAGCCCCAGGCCTGTTAGAATGTCACCAGCCTCTGCTCTCTTGGACCTTCCCAGGCTTGAGTCCTGTCTCTTTAATAGCTCCTTTCTGGAACTTTGTAAGGAGGTGGAACAATTATTTCAAGTTAGGCTATTAAACAGAATAGGTGATGTTTAATTGTTGATTAGATGGTATTTAAAACGAAGATTGAGGGAAGAGGTTACATTTTCCTGTGGAGGCCACAGATCTATCAGTGGCCTCTGGTCCAGACCCAAAGCATTTGTTTTAAAAGGCAGCTTTGAAAGCCTTGGCTGTCTCTGGGCTCTGTGGCTGTGAACTAGAGATGCCCAGCTATTTCAGAAACATTGGACGCCATGAACAGGGCACCAGGCTCCACATTGTGCCAGGAAGGTGAGCTGATGCAGGAATGAGGGGATACAGTAGAGGACTGTTTTGGGTTTTTAACTTAATTTAAAAATTTCTATTGTTTTTCTGTGAACAAACTAGTTTTTTTAGAATGGTTTCAGATTTTCAGAAACCTTGAGAAGATAATACAGAGTTCCAGCACTCTCTCCCTTGCAAAATTTCCTATTCTTCACATCTTACCTAAGTCTGGCACGTGTGTTAGAACTAATGAACCACGATTGGCACAGTTTTTATTAACTAAAATTGATACATCATTCAACTTTCCTAGTACTTATCTAATGTCCCTTTTCTGTTGTCAAGTCCCAAACAGAACATCACATTGTGTTCAGGCACCGTGTCTCCTTAGACTCCTCTTGGCTGTGACAGTGTCTCAGATCTTCCTTGTGTTTGCTCACTATGACGATGCCAAGGAAGACTGGCCAGGTCTGTTGTAGGATGCCCCTCTACTGGGGCTTGCCTGATGTTTTCCTCATGATTAGACTGGGCTTGTGGGTTTGGAGAAAGACAATCACAGAGGTAAAGAGCCATCGTCATCGTGTCGTAAGGGTCCGTACTATCACGTGTGTCGCTGTTGGCGTTGAGGGCACTGGTTTCCCAATCCTTTCTTGCTCCCCAAGCAGTGCAGTTCCAGCACCTGGCGGTTGACTCTGGGCTTTCGCTGGTCCCTAAGGCAGTCAGCCCACCAGCCGACTCTCTGGCTGCCTTCACTGTCCTGCGTCTTGCTAGAGATGGGGCAGCACAGAGGCCTTTCAGCCAGCGCTGTATTAAAGAGAGCAGGGAACTAAACATGCTGTGCACCAAATCAGTGTGCTCGACAGGCAGCAGGTGCATCCTGAGACTGGCGGAATGTCCATCTCCAGGCTGCAGGGGTGGTTGGACAAGGGCATTTCTCAGCCTGTGCTGAGTGTTAGAATTAGGAATATTCTAAAAATTACTGAAGCCTTGGCCACACCTCCAGAGTTTGGAATTTAATGAGACTTTATTGATTCCCAGGCATGTTTTTTTTTAATCTGTATGATCTAAGGCACAGCCATTGTTGAGAACTGGGATGAACAGGGAAGGGAAGGACATTCTAAGAGTAAGGAACAGAATGAATAGTGAAGATGGAAACCCACACAGGGCAGAGATGGGAAGTATAGCATCTTAGCTGCAAGTAGAAAAGGAAGAAATTTAGAAGTTTTCATACACTGAAAAGAAAGGTTTAGATTTAAAAAGAATAAATAGGACACCGAAGCACCATGTAGCACTTTTGAGTTTGGAGGGAAGTGATCAGAATACATGTTAGGTCAAGCAGTAGTCGGTGTCCTGGATGGACTGGTGAGAAGAAGTTAAAGATGCATGCAGCTGCTGCACCAGCCCACAGGCACGATGGGAAAGCAGGGCCAGGCTAGAGAGATGCTGGGACGTTGCCACAGAATGCCAAGGAGGGAGAGTGGAGCCTGTGAACATGGCTAGACCGTAAGCTCCTTCAGACACGATCCTCCTTGATGAGCAAGATGCCTAGAAAACAGTGGGTGGTCAAGGTTACTGGAAGGATAAAGGTGTCATTCTTTCCAGAATCACAACCTCGTTCCAGAATTACTATCCCTTTCTCCATAAAATTCTTCCTCTAAATGCAGGCAAGTTTCAAGCCATATAGAAAGCAACCCGATTAACTCAGATACAAGATATAAATGACCATTGGAATTGGGAGTGTTTCTCTTTAAGATAAAGATTTAGTGACCTTTACAGTCTCTCTTCGGGAGAATGTTGTGGGATAGATGTTTGTTTCAGTACGGGTAGGCTTTAGTTCAGGTCCACATCCCCAAATTCTAGCCATGTCAGAAACAAAGCTGATCCGCGGCTTGGCAGCCCACTCGTGAGAGGCTGCCTGCCAGCTGCTAGGTGGGTAGTTCTGCTGGGTCGCCTGTGAGCTGAGTGCCGGGGGCAGGGTCACCTGCAGCTGCTCAGGGACACGGTCCAGCTCCCGGCATAAATGCGCCTAGGCACTGGGCAGCAAGCAGCAGGATGCCCAGCAGCTGCTGTGACACAGGCAGAGGCTGAGGAGGGGGACAGGTGTCTGCACTGACAGTAAAGCTCCGCTGGGAGTGACGGGGCAGAACCGTGAGCAGCTGGAACCCAACAACAGCTGGCAGGTCTGCAGCCTCCCGTTCCTCCTGACCGGCTCCAGGGTCCCAGCCTCACCCAGCCGTCAGTCACGGTGAGTGCAAGAGTCGAGCAAGGAAAGTGAAGGTAAATTTAAAAACACATGATGCCTGCCCAGAATTTTAAAAGCTGTATTTTGGGTTATTCTTATTCTGTCTGTTCTCCCCTGGCCTGATGAGAACATTCCCATTAAATAAGCCTGGGTTGACTATAAGTCAGGGGTCAGCGTTTTATTTTTCCATCATCCCCCCCATTTCAAACTTGTAAAATACATAACAAAAGTTGTCATCTTACCCTTGAGACAGGGTCTCACTAGCCTGGAGAACCTTTAAGTACATTCATACTGTTGTGCAGCCATCACCAGTATCCATCTCCAGAACTCTCTTTGTCTCATAAAACTGAAGCTGTGCCCATGAAACAGTAACTCCCCATTTCTCCTTCCCTGAGTCGTTGGCTGACACCATTCCACTCTCCATCTCTGATTTTGACTACTGTAAGTACCTCGTGTAAGTGGAATCGTACAGTATTTGTTGTATTGTGACTGGTTATTTCACTCAGTTTAATATTTTCAAGGTTCATCCATGTTGCTGCATAGGTTAGAATTTCTTTCCTTTTTAAGGTGAATAATATTCCACTGTATGCACATACACCACATTTTGTTTATCCATTCATGGACACTTGGGTTGCTTCTGTGTTTTAGATATTGCAAATAATGCTGCTATGAATATGATTCTACAGATCATCTCATTGAGACCCTTTTTTGATTCTTTTGGGTATATACCAGGAAGAATTGCTGGATCATATGGTAGTTCTATCTTTTAAAATATTTTGAGTAATTGTTTTCTACAGGCACTGTACCATTTTACATTTTTACCAGTAGCACATGATTCCAGCCTCTCGATGGTCTCACCAACCCTGTTGCGTCTGTGTGTGTGTGTGTGTGTGTGTGTGTGTGTGTGTGTGTGTGTTTTCATAATGGCCATCTAATGGATGTGAGGTGTGGTTTTGGTCTGTGTTTCCCTGTTTATTAGTGATGTCGAACATCTTCTCGTGATTTTTGGCTCTTTGTGTGTCTTATTTTGGGGGATAGCTTTTCAAGTTCTTGGCTTGTTTTTTAATCAGATTGTTTGGTTTTCCGTTGTTGAGTTTTCAGAGGTCTCTGTGTATTCTGGATAGCAGTCTCTTACCAGATGTAGAATTTGCAAGTATTTTTCCCATTCTTTGCTTTGTCTTTTTACTCTGTGAATAGTGTCTTTTGATACACAATACTTTCTAAATTTTCATGAATATCAGTTTGTCTGTTTTTTCTTTTGTTGACTGTGCCTTTGTCATCATATTTAATAAATCACTTCTAGTTTTCCTAGTAGCATTTCATGAAAAGGCTATCTTTTCCCAACTAAATAATCTTGGTGCCATTGTTTAAAAAATCATTTGTCTTGAGAGGCAGAGGCAGGAGGATGACCGCGAGTTCGAGGCCAACCTGGGCTACATAGTGAGCTCAAGGCCAGCCTGAATTACGTAGGAAGACCCTGTCTCAAAACAAAAACAAAAGTCCAAAAAATCATTTGACTTGTATATGAGGGTTTATTTCTGGATTCTATTCTCTTCTGATGTTCTTTATCTTTATTTGTATGTCAGTACCATGCTGTTTTGATTTACTGTAGCTTTGTAGTAAGTTTTAAAATCAGGAAGTATGGAAACACATTGTTCTTCATTTTGAGGATTGTTTTGGCTATTTTGTGTCTTTTGAGAGTCCATATGAATTTTAGAGTGTAAAAAATTCATTGGAATTGTAGTAAGTATTGTATCAAATATGAAGATCATTTAGGGATAGTATTGGCTTTTTATTTCTGGATTCATCCCAGGGCCCTTGCACTGAGCTACATCCCTAGACCTTTTAGAGACAGGGTCTTGCTAGGTCACTTAGTTGAACAGGATGGGCTTGAACTTGGAATCTTCCTGCTCCAGCCTCCCAGAGTGCTGGAAGTATAAGTGTGTACCACTACACCTGGGTTATTATTGGTGTCTTAACAGTATTGTACTCCAATCTGTGAACATGAAAGTCTTTTCATTCACTTACGTCTTTTCATTTATTAAGAAATATTTTGTAGTTTATATTGTACAAGTTTTCAGCTTCTTGGTTAATTTCTAAGTATTTTACTCTTTTTGATACTATGATAAATGGAATTGCTTTCTTAATTTCCATTTCAGTTTATTCATTTTTTTGTGAACAAATAGAGTTTTGTGTATTGACTTTGAATCCTGCTACTTTGCTGAATTCATTTATTCCAAGAATCTGTGTGCATATGTGTAGGATTTAGAGTTTGCCGTGTAAAAGATCATAACATCTTTGAACAAAGATAGCTTTACTTCTTTTTCGGTTTGGATGCTTTTTATTTATTTTTCTCGTCTAATTGCCCTGATTAGAACTTCGAGTGCTGTGTTGAAAAGTAACAGTGAAAGTAGGCTCCCTTGCCTTGTTTCTGTTGTTTGGAAAAGCTTTCAATCTTTCACCATTGAGTATTGCTGTTTCATGTGGGTTTTTCACATATGGCTTGTATTAGGTTATAGTAATTTCCTTCTATTCCTTATTTGTTGAGTTTCTTTATCAGGAGAGGATGTTGAATTGTGCAGGTACTTTTTCTGCACCGGTTGAGATGGTTATTTATTTTTTCCTTCATTTTATTAATGTGGTATATTAGATTGAATTTTGTATGTTGAACCATCGTTGCACTCCAGGAATAATTTAAGACTACTGCTGTTATTTTCCTTTGTTCATGTGCATTGCCACATCTGCCAGGGAGGCGGCAAGGAAGAGTAGAAAGTGCACAGTATTTGGAAACAACAGAATTAGGTGACAATCCTAGGTGTGCCGTTTTTATCCGTGGGGCCTTGGGAAATAACAGAACTCTGAATATTCCATTTTCTAATATGTAAAATGGCCTCACTAACCAACATCACACATAGTTGTGTTCTTTCTTTGATCTAATGCCTGTGAAGTTGTTTGGAAAATAAGACATCTTATAAGTGTTTGGTTTTATTATTGTTATCACCTCCATCATCATCCTCACCACCTCAACCAACGTAAGAGGGAACAGGAGCCCCGTAGGGTGTGGGACATGTTAATACAATTGCTCCCCTTTTGTCAGCCACAAGAACACTGGAAGGTCCAGGGGTGAGGGATGAGAGTGCCCATCCTGATACAACTTGCCCTGAACCCAAGGAGGCAGGAGGATGGGGGCCACATTCAGAGCAGCCCTCTGGTTCCTCAGAGTCCTCATGGCCTCGCCTGAGGATCCCAGGGGGCAGCCCTCTTGGACACACTGAGGAGGCCCTTGTGGGTGGCAGTGGCTTCTCTTCAGCGGAGGAAGATTGTGCGTGCTGACCAGAGGGATACTGAGCACCCTAAGGGCTGGGCCTCGGGCTGGGTTCTGCAGGCTCCTGGCCTCTGGCCGGCAGAGACGCCACCTCCCACTGGGCAGCCGCCATGCAGCTGGCAGCAGCAGCTGCCCATTGGCTTTTCATCTGCAGACTTCACTCGAGTAGATTTCCTTTCTCTGCTGTTTGGATGGTCAGTGTGACCAGGGAGTGCGGGGACCAAGGGGAGATCACTGGAGCAGCCAAGGGAGTGTGGCCGGGACCACGCCCCAGAGCTTTCTGGCCTCTGCATGTGGTGCCCTGTCTGTCTTGCTTGTGTGTCTCTTTGGGGGACTTTCCTCAGTCTTGGTCAGTGTCACTGTCCTCTGCTTCTCCCAGTAAGGCACGCTGTCACTCTGCCACCTGCATGCGGCCCTGAACGACTCAGCTTTGGATAATGGGGCGGGAGGAGGCAGTGGCCAGGGAAGCTTGTGCCTGCTGTGGGCTGAAGCCTCCCTGTGCCCTGTGCTGTGTGGGACACAGGAGCCACCCACAGCGAGGAGGAAGGGAAGGAAGAGATGGGCGGTGACTGGGGCCATTTCCTGGGCCTGTGCCCCTGTTTTGCTTCCCTGGTTTCCAGGAAAAGGTAGAAAATGAAGGAGGAGGCTGAGGACAGGGCTGAGGAATGGTAACAGTGAAAAGGAGAGCCATCGCTGTTGTGCCCACCCTGTGACTCTTCCTTGAAGATGGCAAGAGGGAGCCCGTCTTGCCTGGGCAAGGCAGGGACTGTTGGCAGCTCACAGAGCTGAACTGCAGAAAGAGCAGGCCCAACGCCCAGCAGGACCCTCCTCCTCCCTTCTCTCTTTCTCCCACCTGGCCAGTTCTTCCCACTACTAGCAGGTGATTCCTAACCCAGAAACCTGTTCACCCGCCTATCACACAGGTTGGCTTCTCTGGCCCTTCCTTCCTGTGTTCCCACTTGGCAACCCCAGGTTGGGGACGCTAAAGTCTCCTACCCATTCCTTTTAGCTAACAGGGAGGACTGAGAATCGGCCTCCTGCAGACCATATCTAGGGTCAGGGAGGAAGAGGCTTCCGGTAAGAGTTGTCAGTCACAGAAGCAGGGACAGGTGGGGCAAACAGACAATAAATAACTGTCTTGCACAAAGCACCCCTCATCCAATCCTTACAGCCCCAGAGATGCATATTATCTCCATTTTACAGTTGGCTGAGAGAGGTTGGGCAACTTGTTCCAGGCCACAAAGCCACAGAGAGGCAAGAGAGCTCAGTGGTTCCAAACCAGGTAGAGCTAGGGCGCTTGATTTTGAATCTGGGTTCTGCTACTCTAGCTCTGGGACTTTGAGCAAATGACTGAATCTTCTGGGCTTCGGTTTACCTACCTGTATAATGGGAATGATCATAATAACAGCCACTTTCTGGGACTATTGTAAGGATTGAATGAGTAAACACTTAAAATGTGACTTAGCAGGACCTAATAAATGATGCATATTATTATTACAGTCCTTACAGTTTACAAAGAACTTTCACACGTGTTGTCTCACTTGACCTTTAGAATGGCCTTGTGAAATTGATAAGGAAATGGATGGGCTGATTCCGCACTGCCCATCCCATGTGCCTACCCTTATCTAATCAGCTGCCTGAGTCTGTAATCTGTTAAAAAATAAAAACACCGTCCTGAGTAAGGCACTTTCTGTCCGCGGAGGGAGTATAAATTCCCGGTGGGGGGAGCTGGCAGGCAGAGTGTATCTGCATCGTGCTGGCCCCTTCTCATGAATATGTACGAAGATGGAGATGGTGGGGAGCTTGGTTGGCAGGCGCTCCTTTTCCTCTTTGTGGCCATATTTGCGGAGCTCATCTGGCCTCCTCAGGCGGTTTCAATCTGTGGGGGCTGGATAGAAACAAGCGGGGTAGCGATGGCGGCGGTGGTGCGGTCTCCTGAAGAGCCACAGTGCAGGTGGCCCCGGCCCTCTGCCGCCAAGTGGGTGGGCACCCTCCCCCGATCTGGGTGGCCGCTCACAGCAGAAAACTGCCCACTCTCCACCAGCCAGGCCGGCAGACAGAGCGGGCCGGAAGTCTGGAACCCAGCACCTGCCCGCTTTCTCTGCCTGCTTCTTTCCCTTAGAAAATGGGTTGATGTTAAGAAAGGGCCTTCTTTCAGAGCCTCACTCTTTCACAGGGGAGCTGACGGATGATGGGGAGAGGCCTTGGCTGTCATCCCAGCTGCATGGATGGTACGCCTGGCACAGGGGGCTGTTACGTAGTATGGATGTGAGTAACGTAAGGCCAGGCTGATGATGGCAACAGATGCTGGTGATGCCCAGACTAAAAGTGCTGTAGACATCACTCAGTCTTACTGTTGGGAGGCAAGCAGGGGAAGGGTATGATCTATTGGTGTCAAGCAGAACATTTCAGAGACAAGGCCCTGGCCCCAAAAGCTTCTCGAGGCCTCCTCAGCCTTGTCGCCCCACATGAGAGTGAGGAACTGGGCTCTGTGCCTCTTGGAAGCCCTTTCTAGATATGATTCCACCTCTCCCGCTCCCTCGAGGCAACACGCCCCTTGCATCTCTAGCCAAAGGTCATTCTCTAATCAGAGGAGCCTGCCCACTCCCTCCTCCTTCCCTCTGCGCCCAGCCAGCTCCCAACCCTGCAGGGTCTTGTCTTCTAACGTGGCTCCTGCTGGGCTACCCTCAGCTGTTGCTCCACCAGCCCTAGTCCGACCGCTGACCCCAGCACATCAAAGCAGCAGTGGGAATGGAGGCCAGGGTCCTGGGCCAGGCCCTGCGCCTGACTGACCAGGTGAATCAGATGTAGCTTCTCTCTTTGGGCCTCCGTTGTCTCAAATGACAAATCAGGGCCTTCGTCTCGGTCATTCTAACCCACTCTGGCATTCTGTGATGCCAAGTCCGTCTGGTAAACCTTGCATCTGGGCTGTACTCTGTGTATACCCAGCGAAATCTTCTAACAGCATCTTTGTTGCAAAGATGTAAAGATGCCATGGACTAAATCGTGTCCCCCGACCTGTAATAATAGCTTTGGGTAACCAGTCAGCCTAAGCCGTGGGGCCCAGGCATTCTGTGAGCCCGTGAAGGAATCCCTTCGGGTGCACCCTGTCAGGAGTGAGGGCCATGTCTCTCTCCGGGGCATCCTCCTAGGACCAGGCCACCTGGTCCCGAGGCCTGTTGTCCAGGGGCTGAGCCTGCAGAAAAGCGAGCAGGTGCCCAGGGGAAGGAGGCGTGAACATGGGATAATAGAGTTTCACTGTAATTTGGAGCCTCCGCCTTTTGAAGGGAGGTTGTTTCTGAGTTATTGTTACAATAGAACCGGGTATTTGGATCTACCTCACTGCTGCATAGAATCAGAAATAATATAGCATGTTACTATATCATCAACTAGTGGCTTCTCTTTCCAAGCAGCTTTTACCCAGCAATTAAGTGAAATTATGTGACTCAGTATGGAAAGATAATCACCAGAGAAACTTCTGATTATGTTCTCCTCTTGCACATGCAGCAGGCACTGCACAAATGGCAGGACGATGGGAGAAGAAAATTAATGTGGAAGTGCTGCCGCCGGCTGAAATGTCAGCTGTTTACTAGTGAGAGATAAATGAGGGAGTGGAGAGGAGGGCAGATGAGTGGAGACCGGATTCCTCCTCATCTTGTCCTGTAGAGGAAGCCGATGGGACTGAGCCCATCCTTCAGACAGGAGAATGCTCTAAATGACCTAGAATTAAAGAAATGTGGCTCAGGAGAGCGAGGAGGCATAGAGTCCCCCACTCCGGCAGCGATGACTTCTGGTGTGCCCTGTTTCAGCAAACCGGATCCGTAGGGTCCTGGGCAGGGGTCCAGGGCTTCAACACGAGGCCCTCCCACCGAGGCTCAAGGAACCTTTCCGAGTCCTCTGTCCAGCCCTGCTTAGTTCTGCCCCGCTTTTCCCTCACCCAAAGATTTTGCCCTGCACGATTCTACCTGTTCTTAAACTCTGTGGCCTGGAAGTAAGATATATCGTTTCTCCCACCTCTTAACCTCCCCATCTCAGTCAGCTGTAGGCTGTCCAGTTCCCTCCTTGAAAGGAGGGAGAAAGGAATGTGTGGTGGAGGGAGGATGGGAATGCATGGGGACCGTGTGGGAGCAAAAGAAGCCAAGATAGTTTCTTGGTTCAGCAGAAACAAAGGCATTCTGTGTCACCTCAAAGCCTCTGTGTATTTACTTGGCCCCTCAACTCCTAACCAGTGCCATCTGTATCACTGATGAGATTTTTTCAAAATAGGATTAGGGGTCAGGAAGCACCAGGAGGAGACCTGGGCTGAGGTGAAGCCAGGGGAGCTGAGCCTTGGCAGCAGCTTGAAGGGGTTGAGAGTGAATTACTTCTCTATGGCAGTATTTCTTTCAGCACACTGTAACCTGACCTGAAATGCTTTCTTCAGAATACAAAGACAGGTCTTAACTTTTTGGCTTGGCGCTTAACCATTCTCCAGTCTGATTCCAACCATTTTAGCAGGATTCTCGCCACCAGCCTGTCCTGCTTTACTCAGACTGGATTATTCGCTGTTTTGGAATGAGTTTTCCGCTGGAAATGGCAAACACTTGGTGGGTTGCTGGCACAGCCCTCTCTTATGCCACGCAGACATTTCTAGTGGATGAAGCCTTCTCACCTGCTCAACCTCATTCAGAGCCCTTCTGAGGAAGCTCTGTTAGGCAGCAGCTGTTGAGTGAAACGTCAACTGAATTTGAACTTGAACTGAACACTGTTTATTATCTCTTCTTTCCATTTCCCCCTCCCACTGCCTGCATTCATGCTTTTTGCCCTGCCAGGCTGCCCTTCCTTTATCTCCCTGCTCAGTCCTTTCTGTCAAAATCCTGTCGTACATTCAAGGTTCAGCTGAAATGTTAACTCCTCCATGGAAACTTCCAGGTTCTCTGCTGTGCTCCTTGTGCCTCTTCTCTCTGTTCCTCTGGACTTTTGCTCTACCTCTCGGGACATCCTCCCCAAATGTGCTGCTGTATCAGAGCCCTTTGCTGCCAAACCTTGCCTCTCCTTGGTAGCTAAGGCTGAATCTTGTTCACCTGTTTATCCCTTGCAGACCCAGAATAGTATGGCCCTTTCTAGAAATTCAGTGTTTGTGGAATTGACTCGTACCTGAGCATCTGAGGAGGTGATTGTCAGGGGTTGGGGAAGGCACAGCAGCACCCTGAGCTGCCAACCACTGTGTCTAGAAGCCTGGGATCCTTGATACGTGCCTTTTCTGCTTCAGGAGGTACCTGCTAGCCTAATAATACCTCTGCTGGTAGAGCTGGGAAGCCTGGCCCATGTTTCCTTCCCGCTGGTACTTCAGATCTGACATTCACACCACGGTCCCTCGGATTTGAAGGCCTTTAATGTCCAGTTCCATCCTCCAGATCCTCAGACTAATCTCTTAACTAGTTGCACACAGATCAGATGTAATTTGAGTATGTAGTTTGTAGTTGTGGGTTGGTCTAGGAGATAGCAATAAACTTAAGGAAGGAAAGAAGGAAGGGGATTTTACACGTATCAAGTGCACAGATTTATTTTATTTCATACTTTGAAAAATGTATTTAGGATAATATAATTGCCTTAATCATTGAAGGAGCTATAAAATAATTGATCCCTGAGCCAGGTGCAGTGGTATGAAGGCTCTAGTCCAAGCTGCTTGGGAGACTGTTGCGGGGCAGGGAGTGATTGCTTGCGGCCCCAAATTTGAGACCAGCCTAGGTAATGTAATGAGAGCCGCGTCTCAAAGAAAAGAAAATTGGTCCCAGGTTTGTTGTTACAGAGCTGGGCTTACAAGAAGAAAGGAAAATACCCAGCTATCAGTCACTTCTTTCCACATACTAAACACTACTGAAGAACCAGAAACCAAACCACGACCACCACCAACAAACCTAAAATCTAAAAACCCATAATATAAAACTAATGCCGGATTATGTGAAATATAAATGATTAAAGTAGAATTGCTCTTAGGATGAATGCTAGCTGACATCACTACATTCTCCAAGCTAATAACCATTGGGTCCAGCAAAGCTGATAAGCCAAACCTGAGACTCTCGTGTTAAGCCCAGGAGCCTTGAGAGGGGATAAGTGGTCCTAAGGTGGTACCTGGCACTCTTAGTCTCCATGAAAAAGAAAATAATAAAAAAAAAAAGAAAAAAAAATTCTCTCTTGGAGGAAAGTATCTCATTTTAGGACTATCATCTTCCCACAGATTAAAATCTAGCAAATGAGTTCACAATCAAAGATTACTGAACACAGGAAAAACTAAGTCACTATGTTTGAAAGGCAATAAATAGATTTGGACCCCTAAACATTTATCAGAAATTAAAATACAAAATAACTATATAGAAAATGTTACCAGAAATTTAAAATACAAAGTAACTATATAGAAAATGTTTAAGGAAATAAAACGAGTTCATATAAATGAACAGGCAACAAAGCCTAATCAAATGATCAAGCAACTTGAAAAAGAACCAAACAGAACATTTTGAAATAAATAATATAGTCATTGAAATAAAAAGTAAAATGGATAGATTAAACAGTAGTTAAACAGTTAAAAGGAGAAATGCAAATAGAAAGTAAATCTGAAACAATTACCCAGGATGATGTAGCGCAAAGAAAGAGGAAATTAAAAAAAAGAAAGAAGGAAGTGAAAACTGAAAGAGCAGTTAAGTGAAATGGAGAATAAAATGAGGATGTCTGTTGTGTCAGAAAAAGAAAATAAAATGGAGGAAAGGCATTATTTGAAGAACTAATAGCTGAGAGTTTTTCATAATTGATGAAATGGCAAGAATCTAAAGGTAAAGGAGACACAAGAGAATACAGTATGTCTCTGACTTACGAACATTGAGTCGTGAACTTCCACAGATACCAACAGACCTCACATTACGAACATTCATAGATACAAACCAATCACATAAGAAATTCATGTGTCTGCCAGACATCGTCACGGTTTTGCCCTGTGCGCTTACTGCACAGTGTGATAGTGCATGGTAGTCCAGTGCTCAGTCAGCCCAGGATGTCTGGAAGCAAGAGGAAGAACAGCAGTGATATGGAGATCACTGCTAGGAAGCACAAAGCAATATACACTGTACCTTTGTGTCGAAGGTGTATAAGACTCACTCTGTCGAACTAAGGAACAAATCCAACCTAGTGAACGTTCTTTGAGAATGGAACTTGTTCATAAGTCAGGGACGTACTGTACATAAGAATAAATCCACATGTAGACATTAGTCTAATGAGCCTCAGATTATAAAGATAAGAAATTAAAAGGAGGCAGAGAAAAAAGATAGGCTGTCTATAAAGGAATAAAGTGGCAGACTTTTCGACAGCAACCGTGGCAATTAGAAAGCAGTGGAATAACATCTTAGAAATGTGAAGCAAAAGTGATTATCAATCTGTAATCATGTGCATGGCCAGACTACCTTCCAAGGTTAGAATTGTATTAGTTTATTGCTGTGTAACAAATTAGCACAAACTAGAAGCTTAAAACAACACACATATTATCTCATGGCTTCTTTAGGCCAGAGGTCTAGCACAGCTTAGGTTGGTTCTTTGCTCCAGAGTTGCACCAAGCTACAGTCTTAAGTGTTGGTTGGGGTTGGGGTCTAATACAAAGATTGACTGGGGGATGCTCTGCTTCTAGTCTCCTCCAGGTAGCTGGTAGAATTAATCTCTGTGGCATGACAGAGGCCCTCATTTTCTTCTTGGCTGTTGGTCAAATGCTGCTTCCTTTCAGTTGCTAGGGGCTTCCCACAATTCCTTGTTTTGTGTTACTCTTCACTGGTATTCTTACAACATGACAGCTTATTTTTTCAAACTAGCAAGGGAGAAAGTTCTCTGGCTCCAGTTTGCTGAAGATTGGGTCTTTTGTAACATAATACCAGCATTTGTGTGACATCATATCGCCTTTGCCATGTTTTGTTGACTAGAAGCAAGTTGCCATTTCTACCTGTGTCCAAGGGGAGGAGGTCACTCTAAGGCTTGATCTCTAGAAGGTTGGAATTATTGGGGATCCCCTTAGCGCTTATCCTCCTTATGGTCTGTGCACCACAGAAGTGAAATGGAAACATTTTCAGATATACAAAACAGTTTACAATAAATAAGTCTTCATTGAAGAACCTTCTAAAAGATAGCCTTTAGAAATCAGGAAAATGGTTAAGGATGACTGATATTGAATAAGAATGGTGAACAAATCACTTAGTAAATATATTGTGTTGGTTGTCTATTGCAGCATAACAGATTACTCCCAGCACAGCAGCTCAGAACAACAAATGTTGATTTCACACAATTTCTGAGGCTTGGGAATCAGAAAGAAACGTAGGTGGGTGGTTCTAACTCAAGGCTTTTTAAAGAAGAAACTCGGTCAAGCTGTCAGCCATAGTGGCCATCATGTGAACATGGGAGGGTCTGCATCCAAGCTCACTTACATAGTCCCCGTTAGGGTTTTAGACTGAGGCTCCCTTAAATTTTTGCCATATGAGCTTTTCCAGAGGGGCGCCTGAGGGCCTTAAAACATGGTATCTAGCTTCCCCCAGAATGGAGGGGGGAGAAGGCGGGAGAGAGAAAGACAGGGGAGAAAAACAAGGGGGAGAGAGAGAGAAAGGAGGAGGAGGAAGAGAAACGACAACAACAAGAGGAAGAAAAGAAAAGAGTGTGAGGGGAGGAGGAGGAAAGCCATGTTACCTTTTATAACCTAGTATTTATTGTAAGTGACATACTTTGACTTCTGCCACATTTTATTTGTCACAGAGATCAGCCCTTTTGACGTGTGGGAGGAAACTATACATAAGGATCTAAATACCAGGAGTCTTTGGGGTCATCCTGAAACCTGGCTGTCAAACAAACAAATACTGTCTTCACAAAATACTAATACTGATAGCTGTTTTATACAATTAAAAAAAAAGTTACTAGAACTCAAGCACTGGTGATAACATTCAGTTAGTCTGATACCAGAGATGGCTGCTAAGTGACTCACGGGCAGGTAGTAGATACAGCTTGGATACAGTGCACAAAAGGAATGAGTCATATCTCAGGCAGGATGTGGAGCTGCAAGAGATCTCATCGTGCTGCTTAGACCTGTGTGTAATATATAATTTACAAGTTCATTGTAAATTTCCATTCAGTGTTTTCAGACCATAGTTGACAGTCTTAAAAAGTGAAAAGACAAGCTGCTATTAGTGAGGAGATATTGCAGTACTTAGTAACAGAGGTTTAGTATCCAGAATACAGAAGTAATAAGAGGAAGGCTCAATCTATTTGAAAAGTGGACAGACATGAAAGATGCATAATCAGTGAAGAAACAGGAGTAGCACATAAGTACTCTCAAAGAAGCCCAAATCTATTAAGTAATCAAATTAAGACCATACTGTATACCTCTAGATTGACAAATATTAAGATATCTGACAATATCCACTATTGATATGGCTGTAGAGTAGTGAGAACAGTCACATGCAGCTGGTGGGATGTTAGAATAGGGTAACCACTTTGGAAAATAATTTTAAAACTATTGTGATAATAATTTGCATAACAATGCAACGAATGATTTCACTCCTAGGCTTATCTCTTGAACATTATTTTTCAGACTGCAGAGTGACCCACCCAGGAGAATGGCTATAATTTTTTAAAGGAAACAAACTAAAATAGAAAATAAGAGAACTTCATTCATAGTGAGGGCAGATATTGCTTTGTGATAATGTTTCTGGTATGTGAGAGTATGTGTTTGTATTGGATTGTAATATAAAGTGGATTTCTTGTGAGAGGTACTCAAGAGAATTGAAAACAGTCCTCTGAGTTCTTGTGCCTGCACCTTGGGCAACATATCTAAAATGTATTCTTTGTAATAGCAGTAACTTGGGGAAAAAGACACTACATGTCCACTGACAGGAGAATGGATCAGTACATGATAATTTACCTGCACCATGGGATATATGGGATATTACACAACAGTAAAAATGAGTGAACTGTGGTTACAGGTAATAATATAGATAGCTGGGCATGGTGCTGCATGCCTAGAATCCCAGCACTTGGACGGCTGAGGCAGGAGGATTGCCGCAAGTTCGAGGCCAGCCTGGGCTCCATAGTGAGTTGAAGATCAGCCTGAACTACACGGCAAGACCCTGTCTCAGAGAAAAAAAAAAAAATTACATATATATAATGTTGAGCAAAAAAGCAATTCCCAGAAGGCTATAAATGTGGTGTCATAGTTCTAAATCTA
>PVJO010012688.1:0-54608 GCA_004026905.1 Hystrix cristata | reverse complement strand
AAAAAAAAAACCAGCTTTCTTGAAATATAATTAACACATCACGCAGTTCACCCATTTAAGGGCTGCGATTCAGTGTTTTTTCATATTATTCACACATATGCACAAGCGTCACCACAGTCAATTTTAGAAAATTTTCATCACCTCAGAAAGAAACTCTGAACCCTTTAGGTCTCACCTGTCTGTATCAAGCCCTAAGCAACCACTAATCTACTTTCTGTCTCTACAGCCTTCCCAAGTCTGTATTTTCATATGAATAACATCATATAGTATATGAAATTTGTGACTTTTTTTATTGAGCACAGTATTTTCAAGGTTTGTGCAAGTGGGTCATATATCACTACTGCATTCCTTTTTATGGCCAAGTAATACTCCATTGAACAGATTATTACACTCATCTGTTGGTGAACGTTTGAGTTGTTTCCGCCTTTTGGTTATTATGGGTAATTGGTGTTACGAACCTTTGTGTACACTTTTTTGTGGACAAATGCTTTCATTTCTCTTGGGTGTATATGAAATGTGATCAAAACATACGACTAAGGTTTAACATAGATTTGTTACAGTAAAAGACACACTGCTATTCATCCCCCTGAAAATCCTCCCCCTCGCACTGATCACACTTACCCATCATTCTTGCCGCTTTCTGCGGCAGCTCTAGAGTCCTCTTTCCTGAGTGTCTTTAGACGCACTGTTGTGTCTGTCTCGATGTCCTGAAGCAATGTGAAGGGTTCCCTTTCACGGTCATTGAGACTTGGTGAAGAGCCAAGTCACACAGTGCCCGTGAACGAGGCGGACAAAGACACATTTTCATGTTTTCATTTGGCAGAAACCTCAGCAGATGTGCCTGGTTCCTTGGCAGCCCCACGGTTCACCAAGGGACTGCCAGGTTGCCCCAAGCAGTGTGATGCTGGGCCCGTCATGTGTCCAAGGTTCCAGTGTCCGCACCGTCCTCACCGCACGTGCCGTGGACTGTGTTGTTCCTGCCGTCTGTGGGAGAGGAGAGCTGCCTGCTGGCGGTGTCCTCTCTTAGCCTCTTACCCGCGTCTCCTTAACTTTCACGCCAAGACCCCAGGGGTGCGTGGGCTCCCCGGAGTTGATGAGAGGGGACTGAGCGTGCTGACAGATGCCGTCATCCTTCTTTCCATTTCAGCAAGTGCCCAGCAGGCACCTGCGACGGGTGTGCCTTCTACTTCCTGTGGGAGAGTGCCGAGGCCTGCCCTCTGTGCACGGAGCAGGACTTCCACGCCATCGAGAGCGCCTGCAAGCGGGGGCTGCAGGTGAGGGGTCGGATGCGGTGACAGCTTTCCCTGCGCTTCCTTCACCCCAGTTCTGTAAACACGTGGGATACTCACACAGCACCCGCCCGCCCTCAGGTGGCCCACACGGAGAGCCGCACACACAGGGCGGGAGCGCTCAGGTCAGATGGGGCAGCCCCGCTCCAGGCTCTAAGCGTGTGTTAAGCGTCACGTCCATGGTTGTGCAGCAGTGCAGATTTGAGGATACAGTGCTCTCATCACCCAGGGAGGGGTTTTTACATTTATCGGCAAATTTATCACAATCCTGTGCAAAAAATACCCCTGCCTGCTGGAAGAATAACTATTTCAGCTGTATGTCAGGTATTTTTTGTTTCCTGATGTGATTAGAGGAAAGGATAAGGCTTTCTAATGAATAGTTATGGGACAACTAGGGAGTTTCACCAAGAAAGATGTTTTTTTCTTTTATAGGATTTGAAGAGCTTATGGAAAAATAAGCATTCTGGATTTACAAGCGTCTTTTTAATTTTGAAGTTTTAGCATGTTTAGTAGACGATCATGAGAGCTTGCCACTTTCATTAGGTATTAAAATTTTGTTAAAATTGTTAAAATTGTATAAACACACACGATCACTTTTCTTGGTAGAATGCACTTCAAATGAAGGTAACTTTTGCTGACTGGGGTTCACATTTTTCAGTGTATTGTTACGATTTTCACTTAGAGGTGCAGCAGCTGAATTTTAATGCCTCTGCATTTCTTATCTCATCATTCCTATAAAAACATGACCCATTTAAAAAGTAATTTATTTGCTCTCATCTTAATGAAAACGTTGCAGTTGTCATGTACTTAAAATATTCAATCACTAATACCCTTTCTCAAAAACATGATGAAAGTGCTTATTCGAAACTTAATCGAAACTTTTCCTCAAAGTATACAAGATTCTCCTGTAATCACTTCATACTTTACTGCAGAAATATGTTTATGATATAAGACATAAAGTTAAACATTATGAGATCATTCTGTAGGGGGTTGATAAGGTGGCAGTCAGAAGCCAGAAAACTCAACGAGGCACCATAAGCACAAAAACTAAAGCCCTGTGTCATTAACTGTCATTGCATATAATCGTCATTCACATTGCTACTGGTTGCCATAGATGTTGCAATGTATAAAGAGCTGCACACTGAATTCTGATTTTCATTTCCAATCTGTCTTATTTGGTGTGTTCATTTTTTTAAAAATCTCCGATTGTGGCCCAGTATATTGACTTTACCATTCACCGGTTAGTTGTACCTTGCTACTTGGGAAACATTGCCCTAAAAGACCAAGTCACCTACTTGGGGAGTGCACATGGGCCCAGGGTGGGCAGTGTGACCCAGACGCATGGCCCCTTGTCTGTCTTGGAGATGAAGGGACAGTCTGTGTGTCTGTCCTCACACCTGTCACCCATGCTGGTTGTCTGCTTTTCTATGGGAGGGAGAGGCCGGGTTATGGGTGTGCATGATGGGTGGTGAAATCTAATTTATTATAGTGAGCAACCTAAGCTTCCCTCAAAAATATGACCAACAGTCAGGTGTCAGTAAAATTTGAGGAAAATAGCTCCTGAAGAAACATCTGGATGGAGTCATTTTATTCAGCCGCCTCAGCGTGCGGTGAGCGCCTCGATGCGACGATCCATCTGATCTGGACTTATGCTTCCAGTTACTGCTCCCTTACTCGTTCTCTTCTATCTCTGTCTTCTCCTTCTGGAGCTTCTCTTGAGGGAAGCTAGACAGTCCTCTCCGCCCACTGTGAAAAAGGGATTAGCTTCTTCCTCTTTCTGCATGAGAAGTTGACGCAAGGACAAATTTGGTTTTCGCAGTTGACTCTGCATCTCATTCCTCGTGTCATCTGTGCTTATATTTGCTTGTTTCAAAAGGAAACCTTGTACGTGTGGAATGAACCTAAGTGGTGCATTAAAGGAATTTCTTTGCCTGAGAAAAAGCTGTCAACCTGTGAAACCATTGACTTCTGGCTAAAAGTAGGAGCTGGTGTGGGAGCTTTCACAGCCGTTTTGCTGGTGGCTCTAACTTGCTACTTCTGGAAAAAGAATCAAAAGTAAGTAATCTCACTGGAATGATCGCATAAGAACTGGAGGTTGGCTGGTATCGTGAACTTTTAGAGTTAATTGTCATATCCAGCAGATTCTCTCAAAGGCACCGGCCGTTACTGTTAATGAAGGAGTTATGGGAAAGGCCTCTGAGAAAGCAGCAGAGGAAGCAGTTGTAGGAAGAGCACAAACATGAGATCACTGGGTTAGATTCACTTATTATCACCCGAATGGAAGCCCCGGGTTACCAGAATGATCGCAGCAGAGCTGAGACCGGAAGACAGAGATCTCTAGTTTTTCTTTTTATAACATCATGATGTCTTCCTGCCCCACTTTTCCTTTTCAGATTCTTGAGGGCATATATTTGCAAAGAAACAGACTAAGTGTATAGGCAAATAACAACCTGTTCACTTCACATCTCCAAGAATCTGGGACTGAGCATCAGTTCTAACCCCTGAATGAGTATTGATCTGTTACATGGTTTGAATCTTTTGTAATGATTTACATCTCAGTGGGGCTGTGGAAGGTGTGTATTCTACTATCCAGGGACGAGTGTAATATCCAGGATGGTAAGTTAAGTAGAAGAGTGTAAATAATGGGGGAAGAGAGTGAGGATGAACTCGCGTTCCTGTGTAATATGCTCATCCTTGTGAACTGGGCTTTAGAAAATGTGATAGCGGATTGGCGTCCATGTATTAATAAATTAAGACTATGCTTTCAGACCCCAAGGTATTCTTTGTTTTCCAAATGTTTTTCATAATTGGACAGTTCAGTCAATACAGAATGAGTGGTAGAATTGACTGTGTTGAACAGATGCTCTATAGGCTGGGATATATTTTTATCTAGATTGTTGATAATTGAAACAGAGCTGTGGTCTTAGATTGGTGGTACAGCTACATTAGGACAAAACAATTGAGTGAGCTGGCATTGCTTTAATAATGTAAATGCCCTCTTAATTTATTGTTATTTACTTTATTTACCATGACTTAGATTGGAGTACAAATATTCCAAGTTAGTGATGACAGCTAACTCAAAGGAGTGTGAACTCCCAGCTGCAGACAGCTGTGCCATCATGGAAGGGGAAGATAATGAAGAGGAAGTTGTGTATCCCAATAAACAGTCGCTCCTTGGAAAGCTCAAATCTTTGGCAACAAAGGTGAGCACAGGACTTTAACCTGGGACTGCTGAACATGCACAAGTTAGGCTGTGTCAGCCTAATCGCATGCTTGTGACCTCATCGCCCACCGTCTGTACCTCAGTAATGTCCACCCAGCACACACTCCTAGAAGTGCGTGGTGCAATACAGAATTCTCCCTGCGACAGTGTTCTTACCCTAAAAGAGCAGAAACATTTTATGCGACACTGACACCGAGTTAAAGGAGAAATTTCCATGTATCAAAGTGACAGAATACTGTGTGACCACAGCTGTTAAACACGGAGTATCTGTGATGCTGATATGTCAGTGGGTCCATGACAAAGTGAAAACCGTAAGCAGACCACCGCATTTCCATGAAATGTGTGTTCATGTTAGCAACAGCATAGCAACTTATTAACAGTAGCTGCTTTTTGGGAATAGGGAACTAATGAGAGTCTTTCAAGTAATACGTTTTTGCGGTATTTGAATTTTCACAAAGATAATGTTTTATAATTTTAAGGAACAAAAATTAGGTTAATCAAAGATTTCAATATATGCATACTTTTGTGTTTCTACAATAAGATTATTTTACATGGAGAAAATAAAATTTACATAAACTATTGAGATATATGAGGTATCACATTCGATGTATTTACATTTTTTTGGCTTTGGAATGACTACCGAACATAATGTGAAACCTTAAACATTTTCTTGACATTCTCCACCATTAACTTAAAAGTTGTACACTATCAGCTTATCCATTCACCAGTAAAGATTAGTGATATGGAAGAGAGAAAAACCCCTGTCCAGTGATTTCCAGCAGGATAGTCACGTGATAGAACATTATATTCACAGACACTATGTAGTAATAATTTCCTTTAACTCTCCTAATTTAGGCGCGTACGTATATTATAGGACTTTATTTAAGAATGTTACAAAAAAGTTGAAAGAATTGCACAGTGGCATAGTCATTAGCCCGCCACCTAAATTGGGTTGTATTTTCTTTGTTGTATAGCTGTCTGTTTTTATGTCCCTTTACCCTTTCATCGGTTTCACAGTGAGGAACAGACTGTGATGCACTTCACCCCTGAGCATTTCAGGGTACATATCATTAGTGCAAATTCAGTATTTTAAGGTTTTTTCCTAAAGGTGAAATGCACACACCATGAAGATGTATATGATTTAGTAAATTCTGGAAATGTAGCTGCCTGTATAACTTCAAATCCTACCGAGGTTCCCAACGCTGGCCTCTCCCTGAAAAGGCAACCCCGTCCTTTGGTGTGAGTCAGCCCCTCCTCCCCGAAAGGAAACCGCGTGGCCATCTCCTGACCACAGAGCGTTTTCATCTGTTGTAGCATGTAGTATTATTAAGATCTCATAGTATGTAGTATTTTGTGTAATTTTTCTTTCGCCCTGAAAGATGTTTTTGAGATTCACCACCTCGTGTTGATCATTCATAGATTCCTTTTTTGTTCAGAAGTATTATTCTACTATCTGGGTACACCAGAATCTGATAATTTATTCTGTTAATGGGTACCTGTGGTATTTCCAGTGCTAGCTGGGTAAAGATGCTGTGAATTTCACTGTGCCAATCTTATTGTATGTCCCATTTAAACAAGTTTTTTATGCATGATTTCAAAGAGCAGAAATATGGTAAGTTTTTAACTTCTGTGTCATGTAGAGTCACTTATCTCTATTTTTTGCTGACTTTTCCCAGGTATTCAAAATATCTTCAGCTGGTTTTTATTTGTTTCTTTTGTTTATTGCACACGATTTCTGAGTCACCACGAGATGCATTGCTAGATTTGGGGAACATATGAGTAGAATAGTGGAGGAGAAATATCACACTCACACACACACACATCTCAGTGCCAGGAGCAAACTCAGAGCCACCATCCCAGCACCGCTCCACCACTGGACGGAGGGTTTTCAGTGTTGTACGTTAAATGTGACCATGAGGATACTGGCAGGTGTCTGTTTCCTTCCCTCAGGAGCATGTTGAGTTAAGTCTTCTGAAATTGCACATTTCCTTTTTATTTTGTGTCTGACACCCTGAAGCTCTTCCTTTCATACACTGTTCAAACCACAAGAACAGACATTTTGTGATACCCATTTGCCTAACCCTACAGTCTAGTCCTGCTCTGTGGGGCAACTCGTGCTGGGTGACGTCTGAGTCATGAGTGGTTATTCCACAGCTGGTTAGGGCTGGCAGGCAAGTGACTGCAGGCAGGTTCTTGCAGAGCTGGGCCCAGGAACTCGAGGACATGGGCAGTCTGCCTTGGGCTGCTTGCCTTTGCAGAGGTGGGAAGGGTCTGTGGTGCGGCCGCCGCGATGCCCTCAGTAACCCTGTCCCTGCATCCCTGCGGCCCTTGGACTCCTCTGCTCAAGTGACAGCATCTGCACCCATCGTTGTCTTGTATACACTGCGCTTTAGACACACATCTGTTTCCATCTAAAGCAGGTCAGGTCTTATTGTTGTACTTTAAAAGTAATCCTAGTTCTCTTTTGTCTTTCCATTCCTGAAGTCTTTAGAAAGTTTTCTCTGACTTTAATAATTTAAGTGTTGGGATAAATCCCACTTCCTATTTTGTTTTTCCCATAAAGAAAAAGAGTGTATTTAATGGGTTATATTTTAATGTGTTCTATAACACCAGAAATGATGTGTTTTAATTGAAACTGTGAAGCATGATCTGAGATGACTTCTACTGTCCTGAGCAGGCCTGGACCCGAAGACTTTGCTGAAACCCGTCGGCGATCGCCAGTGACCTCGTGTCGCATCGGTGTTCGCTCTCTTCCTTCTGCTGTCCTTTCTCGTGTCTTTCAGCCCGTCTGTCTAGAGATTAGTTTCTGTCAGTTCTGTTCTGCCTGCAGTTGGCGTGGCAAGGTTGTTGGTTTCAGCCTGAGGTCAGTGTGCCCGCGAAGGGCAGCAGTGTTTCTCAGCAGGTATCTCAGTGATATCTTTTCCTATCTGTTGTAGTCTTGTGTTTGCTCATGTTTTGGACTTGTTTGTCTTATTTCCTGGACATCATGGTGCCCTTCAGGTGGGGCATGCTGTTTGTTTTGTATCTGCCACCTTACGTTAGTAAATGTAAAATCCGAATGACAAGTGGCAGGCACACGGATTAAGATGAACTTTCCTCCTGGACCCTTGTGACCCTAAAATATTATTGGATTTCTAATGTGTTGATTTTTTTTTTTCCTTTAGGAAAAAGAAGAACATTTTGAATCTGTTCAGCTGAAGTCCTCACGATCCCCCAATCTATGAAGAGGTCGTGCTGTGGGCGTCAGAGGAGTGAACTGAGAAGCCCGCTCCCCAGCTGTGCAGGGCCCCGGTGAGGGCCTGTCCTCCCACTGGCCCGCACACCTCCGAGGGGGCGTGCTGCCGAGAGGGGAGGGGGAGGAGGTTGGATGGCCTTACTGCAATGCTCCAGGACCTTGCCAAACCGAGGGACGCAAGTGAACTGGGTCTCGACTGCAGAGAAGCTTAACTCAGGAAGAGATTTACTATACATACGAGTGACTGACACTGTGCTGTCCCGGTGTGCTGGGGTGCATGCCGGGGGCAGCGGACGGCCTTCCTCTTTCTGCTGTCCACTTAGCGAGTGTGCTCTGGAGTGCAGGGGCAAGCACATGCCTGTGATCTTGTTTCTGTCTTGTGTTTGTTTATATTTTGGAAAAGACTGGAAAAATTTTCTAAGGTATAATTATTTTTCCCATTATTTATTTTCCCAACAGACCTTAAATCATCTTTTCTATTAAAAATGGTGAGCAATGAAAGACAATAAATTTCATTTTTATAGGGTATTTTTCTCCTGATTTCAGAAACTTATCAGTAATATTTCAGGGGGAATTAGCATGTGCTGGGTTATTTACTACAGTTGCCTTTGGAATTCCATCCTCGTTGGAACTGGTAAGAAGAGTCTGACCAAGAACTTGAAGGAATCTTAAAAAAGAAATTAAAAGACAATGAGAAGCCCTGACTTATGTTAATACCTAGAAGGCCGTGTTAGAAGCTCCAGTTGAACATGGTGGGGAGTCTAATGCAGCCGGAGAGCCTGCTTGTCCCGTTGCTTGCACGGTCACGGAGAACAGCGGGGGGTGCCTGTCCTTGCACGGATCCCTGCACAAGGTGCTGGGGTGATGTGCATGTGGGACATTCCCCCAGGTCAGGCGCCAGAGGTTAGATGGTTATTTTTCTGCTACGAGACTTTGAGGGTTATGACGGTCTGGGAGCACTCTTTTATGCCCATAAGGAAGGAATTCAGTTTTGGAAAATGCATAATTGTGTTCATGATGAGAATGTGGATGTACCATAAGCACTTGTGAAATAAGTGTCTTTCTTATTCAAAAGTGACCCAGAAAATTGTGGTATTTCTTCTAATGGGTTACTACTATGACTTATTTGTTGAAAGAAGTTATATTATTTGTTGAAAAAAGTTTGAAGAAGAATTTTAACCAATTTTGTGCAAACTTTGTTTAGAGCTGGGGAAGAGGGGCACTTCCTGGCATTGCTGATCTAAGTTCCCCTGGTTGTTTCCAATAAATAGTGATCTTTGCAGATCTTCATCCAGATTTTACAGCGGCTTGTGTCTGGCCTGGAGCAGCAGGGCACATGGGTGAGGGCCGATGAACGCACCACAGGCGTTTCAGTGAAGTATGACTGTTAATGTGTGATTTTGCAGGTAATTTTTGAAAACTGGGAGGAAGATGAATCTTGTGTGTTCATCTGGCTGTTGGGTGAGACACTAGACCACTCTGCTGCTGTGGAATGGGTGTTTGTTTTGTGTGCATCTTTGCTGTTCCACACAGTTAAAGATGAAGTTGACATAATTTTATTTTTTGTCCTGGGATTCAAGTAGGGTGTCACTTAACAAAAAAAAAACTTCTTGAAGTATTTATAAAGCAGGAATCATTTTGGTACTGTTCACTTTTGTCCTATGACCAGAATATCGGCATATCTTTCCCCACCTTGATAAAGATCTAGCCAGAAGAGTGAAATGTACTTGAAGTGCACCCATTCTGAGGCGTCTGGCAAAGCTAGGTGGTCGGAAGCTTCCCGCTGTCACCTGCCACCTCCCTCTGTTGTCTTCTGTGCACTCCCGCATGCTCCAAGCCGTCCAGATAATTGGGACTTGCTCCCGGTCGCTGCTTTCGTGTCTTGTCACTGGACTAAAATCTCTGACATGTCAAAAATGCCTTAAATTTTAATGAACTCTCTGATAGTGTAGTTGATATTGAAGATTTTATTTTTCATTTCTAATTTTAGATATCGAATAGATGTTGTCAGCTCAGTCCCATCTTGGGAAGAAGCTGCCTCGTTCCTTTGGATTTCAGTGGCCTGTCATTTTATTTCAAGAGCTAAGGAACAACGAAAGAAAGAATATTATGGGGAAAATTTTCAGAGCTGTTCTGGCTAGAGAATTCACTTTAGTTTTACGTCTAGCCTTTGCAAAGCTTAGCAAAATGTTGAAAGGCATAAACAAATTAACTATATTTCTGTGACTTTTAATTGACATCTGTTCTCCCCCCGCCATGGTAGAAAAAGTGTTACTTGTTATTTTTCTAAAGGGCACATTTTTGAAGCCTTAAGCACTGCATTGAATCAACTGTCACCTATAACATCCCTTAGCACTCTGTCAAAACCTATTTAAATCAATTTTCCACTGGTTGAGAGCATGTCTTGTATGGATAAATTCTATCATGTCATTAACAACGTTGAGCAATTTGATATGTATTTGCCTGATTTGAAAGACTGATTTTATTATTATTGACTTTCCCATTCTTTGGTTGCTAATAATCACATCCTTCTTAGGATTAAAAATATCTCATAGTATTTTTGTTTAGACTTTTGTCATTCTTTTTTTCCCCCAAGAGGTGGCTGAAGTTGCTTATGTGGAAAAACTGCTTGATTCGGGTCACCGCCTGCGGTCATGGCAGGTCGCGGTCAGCAGTGCTTCTCAAGACCCGTCTGGCCAGCTCTCACCTGACGTCTGTCCATGGAGCTGTTCCGTATGGCTTGGGGTCCTTCTCAACAGGTGGAATTATGTCTTTTCTCTCCTCTCAAAAAGAAGTGTCCTAAGGTCGGGGTGAGAGGACAACTCCCCTGCTAATCGAAAGTCCATGTACCACTCACGCGGATCTTCTCACGTGAATGATGGAAGAGAGACTTGGAGGATGTAAGATCCCCCCACCTTCACTTTAGAGCAACTATTAATACTGATGCAGATGCACAGAAATCAGTCTAAATTAAGGTTTCCTATGGAGAGATTCCAAGGGAAGAAAACTTTCCTAAACAATCCAAACACCTGCCTCATTCCCTGGAATCCGAAGTGGAGTCTGCAGTGACTGGTGGCAACAGGCTGGACTGGAGCCCGGCACACTGTTGTGTGAAGGGGGCACCTCCGTGCTCTGGAGTGACCTGCGGTCTCCATGGCATCTACTCAGTTCTCCATTATAGCATGAAAGCGGCCAGGGACAAGGGCCAAATGAGGTGGCTTCATCCCGACAGAAGTGTACTCTGCTCACTGGAATCACAGCTTTGTTTATGTCCCACACTTTGGAATAGTCTTCTTTTGTTGTTTTTCCAGTTATTTAAACATATGATGCCTTTGTAGCTGAACAGCTTTAGACAGGGTCGGCTGAGGCCTGCCTGTTGCCGGGGTGACTGCCCACGCGGACGACTGTAGCCCACCACAGCTGGATTGGTCAGAAGAGTCTGCCTGCAAGACACTCTTCCCTTTGAGCTCAGCACCTTAGCATCAGAATGAGCCCCGGAGATGTGTCAGGAGAAAACAGCAGTCAGTCGCCCGCTCGCCTAGTTCTCTCATAGGGCTGGGAGTCCATTATGGATATTAATTGGCAGAGGATAAAGCTAAAACAAGTGAATTGGTACACGGTAAATTAGCAAGGTAGATTTTTAACACCTCGTCTCATGGAGGCTTATATAACATTGCTAAGATAAGCAGAGTTAGAAGTGATATTCCACCTTATATGCTGATCCATTTCAAACAACGAAAGCAAGGTAATGGGTAATGCATAAGTGTCTCTGACATAGACTCTTGAGACCTGACACTGGAGTCCCCTGGTTTCTTTTCATTTGATAAGACAGGGCAAGCCGGGGTCCTTCCACAATTACAAAGTCCCACTTTAACAAAGAACAGAGAAAGACATTGAGAGTTCCTTTACTGATTGGTGGTTTGAGAAACCAATCTTCAGTGTCCTTGAACTGGATGTCCCATTAAAGCTTTTTATTTGCTGGAATTTTCTTCATTATATTAGTTCCTGGAAGGAGGGCTCTAAAATAGTTTGTTAATTTTGGTAGATTTGGTTCGGAAGGGTGTTATTTCCTTTACCTCAGGTAATTAATTTCACGTACCACTCATTGTATTTCAAATAAGAGAGTTAAACCAGTGCAGACTACGCAGCTGTAACCCTGATTCATGAAGCAGCATGGATGACGGCCTTGTAGGTGGGTTGGGACCTTCGTCTTTGGCTGTGGTTGTAATCCATCTTCCTGGCCGCTCACTCTTGTTGGCTTCAGCATGCTCGTAGCCCTTTTCTGAGAATCTCTGAACCTGAAACTATTTATATTAGTATTTAATCCAGTGAGGACAGAGGATATTTAACCCCAGGATCTGTAAACACTCCAAAAATCAAGAATAACTGAGCACAGAGTTAGACTCTGATGCATGTGTGGTTTAGTGACTGGGATACACTATTCAATTTGGGGTCCTGAAACTCAGGAATTTCTGCCAAGATGGATCAGCTTACCCAGTTTTATGTTCTGGAAGAATGTTACTGACTTTTTGTTTTAAAAAGCAAGAACTTAATTATTTGTAATGGTTCATGTAAAAATTTTATAGCAGCAATTTTCCATACATAAGTTTAAATATTGTATTGTTGTTCTTGTGTGAGAAACCCAAAGGGAAAATGAAGAGTGACATGGAGAAGAGATACTGGGAAGTAGGAAGAACGTGTTGAAATGGGAAGGGGAATGAGGGAGGAGGAGGGAAGGAAGGGAAACAAGATTAAAAAAAAAAATGGAAGGAAAAAAACCATGCTGAATGTTTTTAAAAATTACTTTTGGGACCACGTGTTAGATGATGCATTTTCAAATCAGAAACAAGGCTGGTATCAAGGAAGGGGAAAATGACAGGAGCTTTGGGGATGCCTTTCTTCTCACTGTCCTGGGAGGGCACGAGGTATTGTGGGCAAGGACCACAACAGCCCTGAGACCCTCTGTGCGCTCACGACTCACACGTGGGCCCGGTCATCTCATTCTAGAAGCGCTGCAAGGCATCAGCCGGGTCTCCACACAGCACGCAGGATGCTGCCTCCTCCGACCAGCTGTTCTGTCTGTGGCTGAGGTTATTTTCTCTCCCAGGAGCCTCCCCTCTGCCTTTATCCCGAGCAGGCGCTCATTCTGAGGACACTTACCTGGCCCTCCTGCCAGTTTCAACCAGCAGAAATAATTTTTGTCATTTAGTGATTTTGAATCTCTTACCAATCTACCCTACTCACTCCCCAAATCCCAGATTCCTGTTTGAAAAGAATTCAGGAACTGGTGAATGCCATTGCTTTGAGCATCTGCTGGGCATTGGATTGGTCGAATAGATTGCTGATTCAAATGCATCCAGAGAAAAGAATTTCTAACTGTTTCCTTCAAGCCCAGTCCTATGGGCCTTTGTGTACCTGTTCATTGTTTTGTGAATGTTTTAAAAATACTATCAGTATTTCTTGCTTGTTTCAAGTCCTATTTAGTCTGTATGTGCCTCAGATCTCTGATTCCTTTTTTCTTCTATCTTCTTTGGTCAGAGTCCCCTCATTAAAATATTTTCTGACCTTTACATTTTTAAATGCAAGGATTATATCTAATCCAGCTTTCCTTCGTGGACTAGTGACTTCAATATGTCTACATCCTATCCCTGGCACCTGCAAATGTTGCTCTATTTAGGAGAATAGACTTTGCATAAATTAAGGATATTGAGATGAGCTATCCTGGATTATCTTGGTGGGTGCTGAATCTCCATTGATGAATGTCCTTCCAAGAGAGACATGGGAGAACATAAGTAAGAGACAGATTTGAGTGATGCAACCGCAGCCGAGGAAGCCAACCCCAGACCAGGAAAGGGATGAAATGGATTCTTGGGGGTTTATGAGAGAGTATAGCCTGACAGTTCAGAGTTCCAGCCTCTCTAACCTAGAAAGAAGAAGTTTTTTTTTTTACAGTTTATGATGATATCTTCCATCAGCAACAGGAAACTAACACACTCTGTCCATGGTACCCGGCCCAGGATCTGGCAGATAGTTGTGTTTGCAGTAAATTTTCCTACATTAATAAATGATTTTCTACTAAAAGGTTGACAGAAATAGGACAGTATTGGTAAAAATAATCCAGTTTTACCTTGCTCATACTTTTCACACTTAGTCTTTTATTTAGGTTAGTGAAATATTTAAGTCTAGTGACAAGCTTGTGTGCCTGAGCACTGTCCCTGGGACTCTGTCACTCAGCTGTGGGTGGGGAGCTGTTCCCATGGAGTGACAAGATGCTTTCCAGGCTCTTGCCGATTAAGGTCGTTCTGGGGGAATGAGCATCACCAAACCTTTCCTGGAAGACCATGGTCTGTGTTCAGGATGTAGACCCCCCCCTTTGCCCCAGGGCCATGTTTCAGCAATTCTAGGGTGTCAAACAGATGTGGTTTAAAGCTCCGATCTGTGTACTGTCATGTGATATGTGTGGTGTTGCCAGCAATTACTTTCTGTTCATTGTGACCTGTGACAAGGTCTAGATCTGCCTCCAGTTCTCTGACAGGGGGACATCTTGAGTTCAAAGTGTGTGTGGATATGAAGAGGGGCACAGTCTGGTGATTCTTTCCAAAATCAAAAGTAGAAATGACTTGAAGTCCATGTATTGAAGTTACCTTGAGAGACTGAAAAAGGACAAACCATTTTCCACCATGCTGAAAAACCTTGAAGGTTTTATTCCCAATGTCTTTACGTTAATACAGATGCTTTTTATACTGCGCTCAGAAAAACAATCTGTTACACATAATGTGACTTTAATATACAACATAGAAACTCACCCTAAATTAGTTACAACAAGGACCTACAAAAACTTGATAGGAAAAAGAGTTACCTAATATTGCCACCATAGTATTTTAGTAGACTGACCTTGTCAGACCCTGTCGCCAACGCTCAGCTCTGTAAACAAAGGTTAGTTCTGTGTTCTGGGGAATGGTTAATAATGGGTGCACTAAAATCAGCCTAGAAAGTCCTAGCATATCACTACCTACTGTACAGTCCTCAAAAATAATTTATCGTACTGCTTCTAAAAAACGGTTCTAGGGTCCTTTTGTTCTGTCTCCATATTCTGGAGCTGCATGTAGCATGTGTATCTAACAGTCTAAAAACATGAGAGCTGAACAGGAGTCGCAGTCACAGCGATGAGGTGGTGGAGTCCAGGACTTCGCGCCCGTTGCACACTGTGGGGACGTATGTGCTGGCAGAAGCTGCAAGACAAAAGGACGGGAAGCTCAGTCGGGCCACACAGGAAGGACATGGCAGGGGTGAAAATCAAGGGAGAAACTCACTTTAACTTGGCTTTGACAGCGACTGTTTAATGTCAACTTTCTAAATAGTTTAGAAAGTCTGTATGCTACAACCTACTTCTATGCCTGTCTGACATTGTGGAGCAAGAACTTACAATCACTGCTGGACGAAGTCTCTTGGGGGTTGAAATTGCTTTGGTAATCTATAAGTCGGTCGAAATGTGCCGTGCAAAACTGTAGGTTCATGGCAACTTTTAAAATAATTTATGAAGTGACTTACTAGTTTCAATGCCTTTAAGTACTTTTATTCTCCCTGTAAGTCTGTGAGCTCTGCCATCTCAGGGACTGGCTGGAGATGTCATCACTGGCCATGCGGCATCACTGTGGTGAACACAGTAGGGAGGGCTTCGACATTGTACAAGTTCTCAGAAAAGAGGACATACCAGGCGCTGATGTCCTTGTTTGCAACGATAGTGACAGCAGTGTCATGGTATGTTATGCAATTATTGGCATGAATATTCACTCTTTTTTTTTTTTTTTTTTTTGGTGCTGGGGATCGAACTCGGGTCCTTGTGCTTGCAAGGCAAGCACTTTAACCACTGAGCTAAATCCCCAGCCCTTGAATATTCACTCTTTATGAGACTTAGTTTTATCAGATAGAATTTTTAGCTATTAACTTGTTGGTAAAGTTTTATTATTATGAGAAATTCAGCTGCACCTAAGTTTTATTGACTTCACCTTAATGGTTTTTCTTTTCACTGAGTGGAGCCATAAGCACAGAGCCTCATTCTCCATGGGACAAAGGCAACAGCCAGGAGAAGAGGCTGGAGAGAGAGATGACCTTCCTTGACCTCCCAGGTCTCTCTGCATGGCCATCCCTGGCCTGTCCATCTAGACACATTTTGACCAGAGGAGCTGGTCTTCAGGGCCACCAGTCCACAATCAGATCACCCTGATCAGACCTGGTCTCATCCTTCAGATCACCCTGATCGGACCGGGTCTCATCTTTTAAGGGCTCACAAACTAATTTCATGCCAAAGTGTGCATGTTGACATGTTCTTGCCCCATAAAGCTGCGTTTTGTATGGGAACATTTTAAACACAAAGTAGAAACTAACTGACCTCTGACGTGATGTGGCACTCAGTGGGGAGCATGCACCATCTTCTGGGGCACTGAAGTCTTTCCAGGGGTCACTGCTAGAAAAACGAAAGAAAACCCACCCAGACATGGTGTGAGTCTGGGTGGCTGCCTGCAGTGACTGGATCAGGCACGCACTGACTCTTTACGACTTTCCCACCTTTTATCACTGTTAGAATCAGGTCCAGTTTTCTTTACATTCTGAGTCTGTTACAGCTGCACTGTCTCCGGGCCCAGGGGTGGCCTAAGCTCTATAGTCTGAAACTTCTACAAGGAAGACATTTCTAACACAGTTGATGCCAGACAAATACTTGATGGAAAGTGTCTCTGATGCTAATCCCACATGTGAGGACTTCATTTTATTCTGTGCAAAGTCTATGCTTGATCCAATTCCACTATCGGCATCAAAGCTAAGTGAGGGAGGAGAAAGAGCACGCAGAGGGACAGGCAAAACACAGGTCCCGGCAGCCGAGGACAGAAGGCTGGGCCATCTGACGTGCGCTCTCTCTGCAGCACCACGTCGGCCCGCTCGGCACCTGCGTGCAGGGGTTTAGGAGACGTTTCAGAGTCCTTGTCCAGAGCGGAACTCTTGATTCCGTAACCTGTGCCTGGTTAGCCTTCCTTTCCTCCATAAATGGTCTCCCCATGGACATCATCTTCCCCAAACCCAAACACTACGGCACATACTTCACTTTTCTGTCCCTCTCAAATGTCGAATCTATCATGAGGTCCAGCCAACTCTGTCTTTACATCCGAGTGCTTTCATCTGTGCACTGCGACCCCGCGCCAAACTAGCAGTGTCTTTATCCCGAGCACTCCGACGGCTGTTCCACTGACACCTCTGCTTCTACTCTCACATCCCGGATGTTCATTTTCTGCACAGCAGCGAGACTAAGGCATTCATGGATTCAACCAGCCATGGGCTGAAGGTATTCAGAAAAATACATTGGTACTGAAGACGCACAGACTTTTCCTTACTGTCCCCTAAGCAATGCAGTGTAACAACTGTTTACACAGAGTTTGCATTGTACTGGGCATTATCTCATGGAGAGATGATCTAAAGCGTGCTGGAGGATGTGCGCAGGTTGTCATGCACAGTGCTACGTTACACAAGGCGCTCGTCCCCTGTGGATCTGGACATCCCCACGGGGGCGAGGAGTGGGCCTGGGACCCACGCCTGCGGGCACCGAGGGGTGGCTGCGTCTTGGACACAGGTCACTGAGCTGCAGCCTCCAGTGGCTTCCTCGTGTGCTGCTCCCTACTCTGGCTTACGGGTCCCAGCCCCTGTGGCCAAGCCTGGCTGTGCTCACCACTCTGTGAGCGTTCTCTCCTCTTCGCTGCTGTCCTCTAACACAGCACATTTGTCTCCTGCTGTGGGACGCCCTCTCCGACCATCATGCCTGGCTCCTCCTTCAGCCCTATATGAAATTCCACTTCCCCAGAAGTGCGTTATGGGGAGCAGGACCCTACTCTGGTTTAAAGTGCAGCCTGGCCGAAGAGCTGCCACCTGATGTTTTGTTTGCTTCTTGTTATTTTTGTTCGTCTGTACATTCTCCACCAGCAAACATGCAGAAGTTTTGCTGTCTCCTTATACGTCTCTAGTGTTGGCATGGACCAGACCAGGTCTAAATATTTCCTGAATGATCATCTAAATATTCACGTTTCAAGGAACAAGGGACGCTTTGGACGATGTAAGAAGGAAGCTGTCTGCATACAGGAGGCCTCAGCGCACGCAGCTTGTTGTGGGGCAGGAAAGCCTTCCTGTTTTACAGCAGTGACCATCCACCACCGGCAGAGACCAGCCAGGCTGAGAGCGCCGGGCAGGGTGCTGCCTTGCATCTCACTAACCTCTGCCTCTCCGCCAGGAGCAAGTTTTACTATTTCCAGGCAGGGCTTTCATTTGCAGAGACTGAAGAGCAATGATGTCACGAAGGAGTCATGGAGGAGAGGGCTGAATGCAAAGGCCTCTGAGCAGCTGGACCAGTCCAGCACCTTTGCGGCTGCACTCCTCGCTGGGCCTGCAGCAGAAACCTGGATGGAGCCCTGGTCTTGGAGGTGTGCGCTTCCTAATTTAAAGACTGGGTGTATCTTGACAAGGTAGGAAGGACAGGGGCTGCAGAAGCCAGCTTCATGGCTTACCTGTCTTTCTAATGTGCACCCCATGGACATCACTGTGCAGGTTTTTAGAAGAACTTTGTGTCTCATCTGCTCCTTGGGGACATTAAGGGAAAGCTCTCTGCCAGGTGGGGCACTCTCAGTGAGGAGCAATACAAATTCTGGGTTTTCTTATAGGAGTGACAACAGCGAGACACACCCACAAGACCCTGCAGGATCTTCTCCCCCTAAACACTCTTCAGTGTGTTGAAGGGACACACTTTAGTGCGTGGTATTTTTCTGCTTCTGTTTTACCATTTCATCTGTAGCCTTTGATGGTGCATTTTATTATGTAAAAATATTCTCTTTTTTGCACATGCTGCTGAATATAGTAGAGGAAATTACTGTTTTATTGTTTACTACCCCAATCACTCTGCCTTTCATAAATATTTCACATGTGCCTCCCATATTAGCCCATCTGTTATTCCCCAAAGTAGTACAGTACATGAAAGTGCAGAGGACTATCATTTCTGAGTGTGTGTGTGTGTGTGTGTGTGTGTGATGAGCTTCTGATATTATTCCGACAAAATTCTCACGAGATCTTTAACGGTGTAAGAATAGCCCATTTTCTTTAGTGTGGATTTCTATAATCATCCTTCCTGCCAGAAGCAGAAGATGTGCTGGCTTGCTTTGCCTTCCTGAGATTGGGGGTGAACAGCAGCCGTTACCCAGGCCTGCGAAGGTGAACCATTAAGAGCTTTCCACGATAAGGAACAACCGAGCAAGTAGCCATAGTTTTGCCACCACTGCTCTAGGCTAAGACGGTGCTTTCTGCCATTCAAAATGAGAACTGAAGACAGCTACAGCGACCTCCTAAGTTTTATTACTGATCACCAAAGGGCCATTTGCACCCATTGAGAGGTGCATTTTACTTCAGTGCAGCCATGTGGCAGCTTTGTCTGGCTCCGTGAAATCCACCTATTTTACTGGTAATACCTGGGCGGCCAGGCTTTGCAGAAAATGACTACTTTCCCAGGCCACTGGGCCCGCAGTCACTGTGAGCACATTTACTTAACAGATTGCTATGGATGCCAACTGAGACTGGTTCTAAGAACCAGTGTCTTTCAATAATCCTGTAATACACCGCACTAGGGAGGAATAAACCAAATATTTTAACAGAAGAGGTGTTTCAGTTTGCTCCCATCTGTTCCATTTCCCCACTCCTGGTGACCCCAAATAACTGTTCTAAGAGGTCTGGTGGTTTAGATATTTTAAAGATGTGGCCATAGAATCCGTGTCCATGGTCGTCTGTGGCCTTGCACTCCTGCTTGGTCCCTGGATCTCTTTTCTTGCTCATCATGCTGACAAAACTTGTCCCATTCCAGAAGTTCATCTGGTGACTCATGTGTGTCTTCTGGGGAGATGGTGACACCATGGCCACTGGCCTGGTCATCTTGAAGGCAGAGAATTCAGAGTGGAAGACAGAGAATTCTTCATGAAGAGGTACAGGTGTCCTTTGTATGACCCAAGTAATGGTCTTGAACTATTAATAGTAGATTAAGATGAAATCATATTAGTTATGCTGTGCAATAAAAAATTACAAGCCCAAGACAGCTTCCAAATGTGGAGTTAGAACTGTACGGAAGCAACTGTAGGGAATCTCTTCTTCATTCAGGGATTCTTTTCCTGTGAGACAAGGTTCATGGAAGGAGAAGACATGGATCATTTTGTGACCTACAACACCACTTAATTACTGCATCAGAAATTTCACTTGGTTTCCAACTTAACTGCCTTGTAGTAGGAGGCAAGGGTGTGCGACATGGCAGAGCAGGTGGCCACAGCTACTGACTGAGATCACTAACCATGGTACAGACAGCAGCATCCGCACCTGACACCGGGTCACGCCAAGCCTGCATCCAGTACCAAACTTCTGACCCAAGAACACACCGACCCCGGCTCTTGATGCTGTCTTCTGGCACAAGATCTCGTGGGGCCACCTGGAGCAGCCACCTCAGAAAACATAACGCAGCAGCTGACTTGCTGGCTGCTGCTCTCTTGTTCTTGTGCTGGTCTGTTCTGCTTGCAGGACACATCTTCTCTTTTTCCCCTCAAAGCACCTTTTTTCTCTGAGCACTTCTTTTGTACTTCTCCTTTTTCTTTTTCTCATTTCTGCCCTAAAATAAACACTAATCTTTCACAGCCACCCATTGTCCTGACTGACTCACTGATGGGGACAATAGGAACCTGTAAATCACTGCTGGTCCCTACCCAATCCGATAACCACCTCACTCCACTGTTCCATTTCATGTTGGTTTTGATCATGTTCTTTTACTCTCTTCTCCCCTCAAGCACTACAAAAACAATTTCTAATAAGTAACTGGAAGTTAAAGGACTCGATAAACTCTTGTACTACTTCACTGATGCCGCATTCTTCCCGCCACCTCTTACATGGCTAACGTTCTCTCCTTTGTCCAAAAACGGATCAGGAGCTCACCCACCCCGAGGCTCGCATGGTTAAGAGTTAAACTGGTGAAATGGTGCAGGCCTTGGTCCTCCTTCCTAGTGGAGCTAACCCTCCTACCTTCATCTCCGGTCACCGTTAGCCTCCACGTGCCACCGTCACCCTGGTCCAAATACTGGCCCCTGAACGCTGCGGTGGTCCCGCACGCATACCCTCCCTGCCCCTGAGTGACCATCATGCACCTGTAGGGCCACATGATGCTCTTAAGTTCAGGCCAGGCTGCACCTCTGGAGGAACCTGCCAGCGCCCTCCTACCATCTCTGATGGGAAAGCACAAGTCCTCATCATGACCTCCAAGTCCACCGTGAGCTGCCCACTTTGCGGTCTCCTCTCACCGCTGTCCAGTCTGTTTTGCTCTGGCCACTGGCCTTGTTGGTGTCCTCCCAGCTTGGACCCTTTGAGGGTGTTCTTCCCTCTGCCTCCACATAGCCACACGTCTCCTTCCTGTTGCTGCACCCAACAGGCCTCTCCTGGCCACTCGGTAACCAGTAACTCTCTCCACACCACGGCTGACAGTAGCTTCTGCACATGACTTCGCCACGTGGCTCACCCTGGTGTGTTGCTGCCTCGTCGGTTGTTCTCACCTCAGCCTCGCTGGAATGGCGGCAGCAGGAGAGCAGCATCCGTCTGATGGCACTGAGCACTGGCTCAGGATGAGTGGCCTTAAGGTCTGTCCCATCCCCATTCACTTGGAAGGGACTCTGTCTCAAAGCCTCTGCAAGCAGACCGGGAGCAATGCCTCCTGCCCCCATTTCTTCCCATGCAGGGAGTTCCTGTGCTATATCCACACAGATCTTTCCATTTAGGGATGTTCTCCAGAGAATTTCATTCACATGGCGTGAAAACGAAAGCAGGGAAGAGAACTGGGCGTAAGAACTGTTAAATCTTCTGCTTGTTTTGCTCTACGGTATCCAGCACATGAAATCAATGTGTGGGCGCTGGTCAACTATACATGCATTCCCTTTAAACTAAAGTGTGCACAGAGTTCTGAGCACAGCACCAGTCCCCACAGGCGTGTAATAAGTTTGGCTGCAGGCACCTGTGCTGAGCTGCTCAGACGTACAGGGCAGAGGGGCACAGCCAACACTGTTTAATTCAAGAAAGTGAGAGGTGAGGAGGGAATCATGTGTTTGACCCCAATATCTGGCCAATCGTGACTAATAATACTCCTCTTCCTGTTTGTGTCAGACCACTTCTCTGACACATCTTGAGGTTGCTTTCTCCACAGGCATCGTGGCTGTGGAGACCATCGGGAATGCCCGTGAACATGCTATACGTTGCTGAGCTCCTTGACATGGGATTTTGGGGGGCTATGAATCTTTATCTGTGCTGACAGGACCAGGCAGAGAGCTGCAGGGGCTTTTAACTAAAAAAGCATTAAATTTGCAGGTGTTGAGACACTCACCATGAGAATACTCTCCAGGTTGAATCTTATAACTGAGCTGAGGCAGAAAATCCAGACAGGCCAGAGGACTCACACAGTGGATTTTGAGGGTTTTATTTGCGACTTCTGTTGCCGAATTCCTCGAGGAATCCAGTAGATGGGACCCTGGCTTTCTCATCTGGATGTGTGGTTATTAGACTAAATGATCCAAGATAGCCCTCCCAGGTCCAGCCTCTGGGGTCACTGCTATTATAGAGGTGGACTATATTTGCTTGGGGAAAAATCTAGAAAAATAGTAGAGAGAGTAACTTACGGGTTGGGAGAGGACAGTTTACAAGAGCAACATTAAGCAGAAGGCAGGAGAGGTTAAGCACCAGCGCTCTGATCGAGGCTACCTGTCCCACGGGCGGGGACTCCTGAGGAAGGGAGTGGAAAGAGGCTCCTAGGAATGTTGTGAACTTTTGAAAGGGAGAACTGGATTGGCCTCTGTCTGAACTGAGTGCACTGGGTGTACTCTGGGTGGAAGCAAATGGCTTGACTTTGGGGACGGGCCTGGCCCCTTGTGTGTTGTACACAGGAGATTTATAACAGGCTCTTGCCTATGGCAAGGAGAACTGGAAATTCAGTTTGTGCCACCAAATAACTCACTAATCTGCTCAGCCAGTCTAGCACATAGGGTCACTCTGGGACTCCCTGGACTTACACAGAAGCATATGATGCTGTTTTTCTGGATTTGCAACACGGAGAAGAAATTTGGACACCGTATGGCATTTTTTCTTCTCGAGGCCACATTCTGACTCAGCGGGGCCAGGCCCCTGCTAACCTGAGCTCTCAGAGCCTCAGCAGGGGTGAGGCCAAGCCTGGGCCTGCTCTTGGCTGCAGCTCTCTGGCTGCAGCTCTGTGGAGCATTACGCCAGAACACTAGCTAAGCCTGTTCCCTTGATCTGCTTGTACTCCTACTTTCATATTATAATGGAAGAAACTTTGTAATGAAGAATAATTCCGTTAGTTGAGCAGCTCACCCATTACCATCCAGACAGGTGACTTTGTGAGTAAGGTTTGAGCAGGGAAATCATTCTTCATCTGCCCACAGCTCCTCAGGGACCAGGTACGGGCATCGTGAGGTGGCAGAAGCCTCTTGGCTGAGGGTGATGCTAATGATATGCACACGTCCAAGTGGTCACCGTGGGTAAGAGAAATGGCCTGCGGGACCAAGTCTTGGGTACACAACAGCGCCGAAGCTCACAGGTAGAGTGCCACTTCTCAGCCCCTCCCTGTTGGATGCCCACATTCCGCCCTGCATGGACCTCACAGGGTATCACGCCGCACATTGCTCTGTTCCTCCACTAGTACCCTTCCACACCGACGTACCCATCATGCACTCTTGATGACCTGTCTTCAGGAACAGCTAAGGAGAACAGAGTATTCATACAAATACAAAGAATATTTGCTTCTATGTGTGGGTGAAAGACGCGTTGTGAGATGAGTGGGGGATGTCAAGTTCTCTGAATCACACTGCACAGGGAGGAGGGGTCCACTTTCAGGAAACATTTCCTCAGTGGCCATGCGATTCTGTCCCAGAGACACCTCCCTGGAGGGCTCCACAGGGAGCAGGGCCACAGGGTGGAGAATGGCACTCCTCCTCTGGTCCAGCCCGCCTCCTCCCGAGGAAGAGGACCTCCCGGCACCACCCGGGTCAGTGCTGGAGCAGACCAGGGTGTCAGTGTTGGGGTTCGCATGGTCCTTTCTCCGGGCCACTGCCACTGAACTGGCTGGGTTATCTGTTACAAACCAGCTTTCTGGCCTTCGCCTCAACTCACAGAATTCAGTATGTCTGTGGATAGGGCAAGGAAATCCTCTTTCAGAGAGATTATTTTTTTGTACACGAATATGTGGGAACTATTGGCCTGTGCACATAATTGAAGAGAACAGTTCAAGTTTTATTTTTATTTTGACTTCCACTGTAGCAATTAATCAAATGCAGCTTGAATTGTTCTCTTCTGCACAGAGTAATAAGTAATAAAACATTCCTCAGTTAGTGAGTTTTCCAGGATTCCTTAACCATGTTCTGCCTTCCATGCCTGCTTTTTGAGTTTTGGTCATGCTTTTCCGCCTTTTTGGAGAAACTTCTTAAATTCAAGAACCCGGAACCAAAACCTTTTGTGTTACTAACGTCCTCAGCTGCTGTCGAGAGGCTTACTTAGGGTTCAAACTGAGTGGCTCATCTGCTACTCTCTGGCCACAGGTTAAGTGGGAGTTAATATGGCTGCCCGTTCCAGGGTGGGTGACTTCCAGGTGTTATACAGGACCCAATGCATCAAGTTGCCTCCAGAATCCCAGGTGAATTCAGGATTTGGCACAATCAAAGTGGCCCTGGGTTCTGACAGGTGGTATGTGTCTCCCTGTGAATTCAGAAAGGCTTAGTCCCAGCTGTGAATAAACACAGTTCCAGTCCCGTGGTGCCAGTTTCTCCTTTCTCTCTATGGGGCCTGCTGTCCCGGAGCCCTGGATGGGTGGGTGACCTCAGAGTTGTGAATATTAAAAGAAATATAACATACATGCACTGCCCCCTCCCACATCACTCAGCACAATGCCCAGCACCTAGAAAACACTCAAAATGAAAGCTCTTGTTAGCTGTTGTTATTCTTTTCATTACTTGTTGCCAGTTCTTTCCGTCTGGATTGTTCGGCTGCTACAAAAAGAGACTGGTTTCTTAAAGAAACAAGCGTGCTTCTGTTTCACAGGTTGTGCTGTACCTGGGCTTCAAGCACTGTGGAACCCAGAGCTTAGCTGGAAGGACAGTAAGTCCCCAACCCGCAGCTCCGGGCCGCCTATCTTCTCTGTTTGCTGGTCTGTCCCCTCAGAACCCTGCACTTTGCTGGAGAAGCTGGGGCACCAATGCCCCTGCTCACCTGTGATGCTGAGTGGTGTTGGAGGACCTTTTCCAACTGACCCGAGGCGGCGCTGTGAAGGAGACGTTTGTCTCTACCACTTGCAGCCCCGCTTCTGCAGTGGCTCCAGTCCCCACAGTCCCCTCGCCCTGTCAGTGAATCCCCCCACTGCATACCACCTACTAGCTGAAATGGCTTAGAGAAGCCTGCCCTGCCAGGTGCGCCTCTGCTTCAGGAAGCTCTGAAGCAGGACACCTCCGACTTGGAGGACGGTGTGTGCGAGCTCTGCGGCCAGCAGGAAAGTGCCTGGCTGGGAGGTGTCCTGGGCCCTGGTTTACACTGCCCTCCTGGCAGCTCTCAGCTGGAGAAGAGCTCCGGCACTGCCCGGGGCGTGTTCTCACGTGCTCTCTGGCTCACTATGGTCAGATACTCTTAAGAAACTCGGAATACCACGAGAAGCAAGCAGGTGGCCTTGCTGTTGGGATCCTCACAGTCTCTAGCACGCTCTGCTAAGGAAACACCTGTGTATGGAGGGTACAGCATTTCCCATCTTACTCAGCTGTCTCCCCGTCCACATTTCAGGGGCCACCCTTGCACCTGTGTGACACGGAATGCCCTCTACAGAACAGCAGCCTTGTCCGGCCGTATGTCGAATGGGTAAATGGTGACCTGTCGAGGTGACCTCCTACCTCGCCCGGAGGATGAGGTGAGAGCCCAGGCCTGCCGACCCCACCTCAGGGTCCAGACCCCGAGGCACAGAAGCTGTGCAACTGCCTTTCTGCCGGACTGGACACAGCGCCCTTCTGCTTGCCCTTGCGTCCCCAGCACCTGGCACAGCACCTGGCGCACGGGTGCTGTGAGTTGCTACTTAGCACATGAAATGGGACATCCTGCTCCCTCTTGGTGGTGGCGTTGGTGCTGAGCCGGTACTCACCCTGAGAGTAAGTGGTCCCGGTTCCGCTGACGCTGAACCTGTTGAGGTGCAGTCTGTGCGTGACCACGTTCTTCTGGGGCTGGAACAGCACGATGTGCACCTTGGGGGCAAACAAGCAGCCCAAGACCACGAAGCCGCTCAGGCTCACAGAGATGCACATGGTTGTTGTCTGCACCTACAAGAGAAGATGGCCCAGTGAGTGTCCCATGAAAAGCAGGTCAACTAATGGGGGTGTTGGAACAACAGCAAAGACAGAAATCAGCAAGACAAGGCAGCGGCGCAATCACACGGGAAGGCTGCTTCAGCCTGCTAAGTGAATGCCGCTGGTGTGGGTTGCTCCTGAGTGCTGGCCGAGGCTTCGAGGCTTCAGGTGGATTTTCTTGTTTTGTTTCCTCCTACTCGTAGAAAGGCATTCCTGTGGAACCACCGAAGCCAGAGTGCTAAATAGCAACACAAATATTCAATGGCTAAGTGATGGTTTTGGTTAACGAGCTTAGCTTGTTTGCCGTTCACCATATCGTCAACAACCCTGAACTTTTATCATTTTTCCATCTTCCTTTCCTGCTGGGTGTCCTTCTGTCAGCTTCTGGCTTCCCTGTCAGTACTGCAGGGCACCGGAAACTAGTTTGGTGTGGTTAGCATTCTGGGACATACTTTGTCGGCGTTTCTCTGAAATTCTGGTGTATCAATACCCATTACTGTGTATTCTCCAGGTTTCTATGCTGCCACCCTTGACAGTCTTTCTCTCGCCTTCTTTTGCCCTTGACAGGAAGTACCCCCTTGGAGATGAAGGTCAGCAGCTCCTGCTTCTTCAGCTCAGTCCCATCTTCTCTGACTTTCTGATCTGCTTGGCTTCAGCTGCTAGTGATTTGCTGGGAAATTCCACATTAGACTCCATACTTCATCACTTTCAGTACTGATAAATGGGACATAGACTATTCCATCAGTTCTGTGAACATTTCCCACAGAGACTCCTTGGCTATCTAGAGTGGTTCTCGTCCCTCAGGCAAATGCAAGTCCAACAGCATAGTGCTAATGGTCTAAGCCCTGACCCATCTCTAATCAAGGAAAGCTGAAGTTTGAATAACTAACTGACAAAGCCATGTAATTTTGGGAGACTTCATTCTGTTTTTGATAAAAACAAATTTGTTCTTTACTTGTGGCGTAACTTTTCAGACCTTAGTTTTATTTTAAATGCTGAATGCAGAACCCATCCCTGTCATTTTAAAGTTCTGTCTTCCTTACGTATCCTAGGTCCTCGAGCTCTTTGCCTCCTTTCCATTTGGCCAACTTCAGAGAAAACAGGCTACTTACTACCCAACTCTGGGATGCGAGAGCCTTGATCGATCTAGCAGAACTGTATTTTACAGATATATATAATAGGGTGGCAGAACTCTACTCTTCCTGCCTTGGTGTCCCCTGTGAAGCCAGGATGAGTGACCCCACGTCACAGCGGGGTGAGACAAATCCAAATGTGTGAATTTTCAAGGAAACCTTGTCTAAAGCATTTCTAGGTCTGTCAGCCCCTCTCATACTGTAATACACTTTGAGAAAAGGAGGAAGAAGCTTCAGTACTGTGACTCCCTCGCTTAGAGCCAGGGAGCAGCCTCTATGTGGCCATCCCAGGAAGAACCGGGGTCACCCAGGAGAGGGCGCTCTGGGATAGACCTGGCTCTGCTCCAGAAACCTAGTGGCAAGAAGTCCTATTTTGATGACAATGCACAGAGAACTTGGGACAGCAAAGGACATTGGCGCAGTGTGCAGGGACAAGGTGGGCTGCCTAGGGGTTGTCCGCGGGGAGGTGCGGGCTGTTGTGCGGGGCCTGGGGACTTTCGCAGAGAGGCTGCAGGGGGACAGGGGGTTCCTTGGGACGGAGAAAGAAGCCGTAAGTGACAACTCAGACTAGAGAAAAGCCAGCCAATCACTCAGGGACCAGCAGGAGGAGCAGTCCCAAGAGGAACTTGGGAAGGTCACCCTTGACACCCTTTAATCATCTCCTGCTCACCGCTGTGGACCTGGAGATCATACAGCTGTCCAGCCACATGTGAGCAGCCCTGCTTCTTTCCGGTCACTCCTCCATGAGGGCTGTGGTGCACTGGAGGTGTGACAGAGGGCTGCTGGTAGAAAACGGCTGCGGGACCAGGATGCACGGGCTCCAGGCTGTGTGTGGTCCCAGCGTCTCCATGATCTGCCTGACCTCGGGGCATCATGGTGCCTCCCATGTGCTGAATGCCTGGTACTGCGTGTTTCCCCAGGAGCTCTTTCCAAGGCTGGGCACGACTGAGCCCTGACAGGTCATGGCAAGTAGAAGTGAAGTTGCATTTTGGTCATAGTTTGTGCACCATGTTTATCCAACATGCCTGTTAGAAACCTGAAACCTTTGCAAAGCCTGAGTATCAGCCTCCTAGTTTCTGCTGAGTCCCTTCGGGAGCCACTCTGTGAAACGCTCGTGTGTTGACTCTGTGCACCACCAGCCCTCACAGCTGTGCGTTCACCTGCCTCTAGGTTCCAGCAACACCTGATGCCCTTCATCACCTCCATCCTTGCAGCTTCCTGGACATACCTTCCCTTTGTTGTGGTGCCTGGGTGTGGCTGTCGCCTCTGCCCCACACCTCAGTTTGCCCTGGGACTTCAACACCTGCTGTCTTGATTCCACCCAATACCGAACTGATGCTTGGTTCGGCCTTGTCCCCCTGCTTCCAGATTTACCATCCAATGGCCACCTGCGCCTGTTTTTCCAGATATGTAAAAAGTATTCATAAAAGCAAAACTTGATCTCTTCCCCCAGATGTCCCTATTTGATCAAGTGACATCCTGTAACACCCAAGTGTGCAGGTCCAGATCCTGGGTGTCCTCTGTGGTGTGCCATTGCCCTCCCCCACAGTCCAACCCAGGAGCCTCTGCTGGGCTGACTCTCCCGGGCCTCAGGCAGGCTTCTGACTGGCTGTGTCCTGCTCTTCCCTTTCAAGGACAACTGAAGAGCAGAAAGCTTTAGAGAAGAGGGAGAGTGCTCTCCCTGAGCGAAGGCTGGCATGCCCTCCTTGCGGGCAGAGGAGCTTAGGCTCGGCTACTGAGACTGCTGTGGGTCACGAAGTCCTTCTTGTCAGCATCAATAAAACCGGGCAGGCTAACTTGTCACCTCACAAGGAAAATCTCAGACACTACAGCCTGACAGATCTGGCAATGAGTGTGGAATGCCAGCAGAGACACAGCATTTTATTAATGGAAGACTGAGGGCCTTGGGGATGCACGGCAGGGCTGGAGGAAAGTCTGTGCGAGTCAGCAGCAAATGTGCCGACCGAGCTGTGGTCCCCAGGAACTAGTACGCTCCGCTTGCCTGTTCATGAGAAGGGTCAGGTCTGGGGAGGGTTCGACCAGGGCTACGGGGCCAGTGCCTGGGCCACCCCCTGCTCCTGCAGAAGGTGCGGGGGTCCATGTGAGCCCAACGAGTAGCACAGAAAGTCCTCCTCTTGGGTCTGCAGGATGTGCTGCGTAGTGAGCCTGGAGAGGGACCCCAGGGAAGGTGGAGCCCAGGAGTCACCTGACCAGTGGCTGCTCTCCCCAGGAAGGCGCCCCGCCCAGACCACTGTGGGAAGGAAGAGTGGCGCAGCCAGACCTCCTCTGCTGCAGTCTCTCCTGCTGCCTTAGATCGTCAGAGATGGCAGAGGCCCTGAGAGTCTGCAGGGGAGCCTGGCTACGACAGGGGCGTCCTGGTCCTTCTGTGAGACAGAGACTGTGGGGGTCGCTGGGGAAGGCATGTGGCCTCTCACTCACCTGGACTGGGTCCACAATGCCGACCAAGGTACTGCTTAAAAAAGGAGCCACCCATGCTAAGGGATCTAGCTAGATCCTTGCAATCGATGGCAGCTCTGGGAAACTGCCCTCGTCTTTATGTTAAAACAGGGACAAGGAGAGACAGCAAATGTCCTAGATGAGGGTGGCCATGCCGCGTGGGCCAAGGCTCGGCCAGAAGGCGCTGGCTTCAGAGTCCGTGGATTGCTGGAGTTGAAATGGACAGTGACAGTCATGACGACAGCTTGTCATGCATGCTGGGCTCTGGGTGCACAAAGGCACTGGGCCTTGGTTGCGCAAGTCACAAGGAGACAAGGAGCCCTTGAGTGCCCAGGACTGAAAGCTGCTTTAGAAGAAAGATGCACACAGTCAGGACCAGGCTCTCATCATCTCTAAGGGTGGCTAAGGGTGGCCATGTGGTCCAGACACGTGTGCTGGGAACGTCAGAGGGGGCACAGCTCACGTTACAGACCCCCAAGCCCCCTCCTACCTGGACCTGTTAGGGAGGCGTGTGAGGCACTCACTCCCAGTGCAAACGTAAGGGGACACCAAGAACTCAGCAACACGTCACTAACATTTGAAGGTAGTATTTTTTAGAGGCCAAAATTAATATTGCAATGCACAGTGAACATGATACCAATAGTTTACATAAGGAAAGGAACAGTGACAGTGCCGTGCCATCCCAAGGCACAAAGAGACACTGTCCCACTGATCCGTTCCTGATGCCGATTACGCAGCTCTGACCTGGGGCACTTTGCGCTGTGGAATGGGGGGCTTGGCTGGGGGTCCTTGGTCTCTGAACCGGGAGTCTCCTGGCTTTAGCCAGCAGCCCTGAACAGCAGCAGGCTGACCCGAGAGCCTGATGTGGGGCAGAAGCCTTCGCACATCATGCCGCTTCTGTCTGCGTTGTTCACATGCTCTCCATCGTGGTGCCAAAGCAGCCTGTCCTGTCTCCTGTTCTGCCTCTGCCCTTCTGTCACACAAACAGTCTGCCCTTCTGTCACACAAACAGCCTGTCCTGTCTCCTGTTCTGCCTCTGCCCTTCTGTCACACGGCACTGGATGTTTGTCCTGAAATGTAAGATGGCAATCTCCTCTGCTTGGAGAGCTCTGTGGTTTTCTCTTCCATGTGGGATGGAGTTTATGTTAGTTTCTCTGGCCTGCCAGTCCTGGCTGGCTTCCTCCTTCCTCTCATATCCAGACACTTTGGCACATGCTCACAGCACTGTGGTCACACCGGCCTCTCTGCTCGGAGACACTTTGGTTGAAGAGTGTTTTTCCTGGATCTTAGGCCAAAACTTGAGAAGCGCCGGCATAAGGAAGGCCGCTGGTGCTCGTTGCTTCTGCCTGGTGTGGCTGGTGCTTCCCTCCTTTGTGGAGAATTACACCAGCAGTTGCAAAGCAAGGGGGACAGACATTCTCTGAAAGAACTTTAGATATGATGTATATTTTTAAGTCTTCAAAATAATCAACATGGGAAAATTGGAATCTCACTGTAGTCATTTGAACCTTGTCAGAGTTCTTGAGTCAAGTCCCACATCTCTGCCTCCAGGAGGTAAAGTGCTTCTCATGCTCTGAGATCTGGACTGGAGTGAAGGGCCTTTGCTAGCAGCGTCTGCATTCCTTGGGAACTTGCTAGGAATCCAGGTTCTGGGCCCCCACCCCATCTTACTGGGTCAGACCTTTATTTCACCAACACCCCCAGGGGATTTGTGCCACATGGATGTGTGACCCACACTGGGGGAACTTCCTTTTCAAGAAGAAATCTTTGAAAATCCCAGCCTTGTACACACCCCTGCATGAGTCGGCCTGTGTCTTCCTTTACCAGGGTCTCCCACTTCTGCCCTCCCTGTACTCCCACTAGACTGTTGCAAAGGAGAGGGACTTGCCTGCACTGACAGCTTTGTCTCCAAGGTCTGTCCATGCTCAAATATGTTTGGAAGACATGAATGGACAGAACGCTAACTATTATTGATGAATTCCCTCAACGGTTTCATCCGCACAACCTAAAGTATGTATTGGATCCCTGGTGACTCATGATTTCATTATTAAACTCTCTAAGGAGCTTTGGTTGTGACAGAATGGGAGACATGCTGCATAATTTCTCAAAGATCCTCTGGGTTTTTAGGTTTTTACCCAAGTTCTTGCTCTGTCTTGGATGCTTGTCGTAGCTTCAATTAGTTGTCCTTGTTCGACCCCTTGGGATTCACCCTTCCTGCTAAGGATAGGTAAGTTCCTGGTATACTATCCAGGGCATGGACTTGAATAAAGAATAAACTTTTCCTATTATTTCATAACAGTGACACTTAAGAAGTTAATTAGTCCCTGTCTGTTTGCTCATCTCTTGGATGGATAAAAATTCGCTTTCTAGGGTTTTAACGAGGATAAGTGTGCTCATGTTCACAAAGCATCTAGCAGAGCAAGGTGACTGACCACCAGGGACCTGTCCCTTTCTTTCCCTTTTATCTTTTACCACATCACTTTTTGCGTAAGCAACCAAACAATGAAAGAAAGCAAAAAAATAATAAATAAAAACACACATACGTAATGTCCTAAGACCAAGTGAGTTCCTCTGCTGGTGTGGTCTGTCAAGCAGACGATCTCCACTAGTCCCCCCAGTCCACTTTCCTCGTGAGTAAGGCCAGTCACTGCCTTCAGGGGCCGTTCCTGCCCGTCTCAGGAGCATTCATTCTCTAGCTTCTCTGATGACCTTACTTGTACCTTCCCACCAAAGAATGGGGTAAAATCCGTATCTCCAGTAAGTATTCCTGTGAAGATCAAGCTCTTACTGTTCGAACTCCTTTGTGAAGCCTTCGAACAGTGAACGTTTCACCAGCTTAATTACCAACGATTCTGTGTTAATCTCAAGTTCTTTCACATTTGATATTTTCTCCTGAGCTGGGATGTAAACCTTCTGAAGACTGGAATTGTGTGTTATATTTATTTGTAACTCACCACAGGTGGTATGAGTACCGAGACATAAGCCTTTCTGATTGCTGCTTGAAATTTTTCTGGTTGCCCTTAGATTACTGGATACTTTTTATTCATTCATTCATCCATCCATTTATTTATTATTTGTTTATTTGAGACAGGGTCTCACTATGTAGTTCAGGCTGGCCTTGAACACATAGCGATCCTCCTGCCTCAGGCTCCCAAGTACTGGGATTACAGGCATGCACCACCACCCCCTGCCATTAGATACTTTCCTAATGCTGTGGATTCTCTTTGAACCCCATTTCGCTCTGGGAAAATTTTAATCTATCTTGTTCTGGATTTTTAGAGTGAAGGTTCCACATGCTAATGCTGACAGGGTCCTGGGAGGTTTGCCGTGCAGGGAGGCAGGGTAAGAACAAAGGACACGTGGTTGGCGTGGGTGGAGGGAGTGCTCTACCTCAACAGGTCAGCACTGTTTGGGTCCTGCTAATTTCCACATGTAGGAATTTGGGGCCACAGCTTGTGTTTTACTTTGTTAAGAGAAGCCAGGAGTCTAAATTTTGTTTTTGTAAAATTTCTCAATTTTTTAACTTTGGCAAATACTTCAAAACAGTGTGAGCCAAGCCAAACCCATCTTCTGGGTTCGTCAGCACAGCAGTCTTCAGCCTTGGCTGGAGTCAGCCACCTCAGGGCTCTGGAGAACCCTGAGTCCAGACCTCAGAGCAGCACGAATCACTGGAGCTGTGTCCCAGACACACTGCTCAGTTGATTCAATACACGACCAGATGTGAAAATCGGCGCGATGGAGGCCACAGCCGACCTTTCACATTTCTTGTGCAAATTTAGGACTGTGTTATTGGTAAGGAGTAAAGCCTTATAGTGATTGGCAAGGATCTTAAAGCACTCATTCCACAATCTGTGTCCCATTTGCCTTGACTTCTGCATCGAGTCTTGGGGTGAAATCTGGTGTCTTTTGCTAATTCCACTAGCTTGGTGCTCTATATATTGTGAGTACGGAAAGTGAAAAGAGTCATTTTTAATAAACTAAAGAGCAAAGTAAACATCAGATAATAGGAAACAGGGAGATGGATCTTTTGCGAATGGGAAAGGGACCAAGAAAAGGAGGGAAGGTGGAGGGAGGGGAGGGGAAGGGATGAAGGAGAATGAAGATGTGTTGTATACAGCTCCCCACAGGGTTGCGATCATTGTGCACTACAAACATGCACTCGAGAAACTTTAAAAAGTTATTTTTTGTGATTTAGAAATAAATGCTATTATATTCAATAAAATCAAACTTTTACAATGCTTATTCTCAGTAGTATTTTCCACTTTTTTTTTTTAAACCAGTTCTTTTGAGAATTAATGGTTTCAAATAGTATGTCCAGGACAAAATAATTGCCATTATAACTACTTCCCAGCCCCCTTACTCCAAATCATGCCTGCTAAGGGTGGCTTCCTGAGAATCTAAAAAAATATCCTTGTAGTTTTATGGGTGTGGCTATGTACATAGAGACTAAAGATAGGTCCTTACAATACGTGAACGATGGTGCTCCTTTCTAATTCCCCACTTCTAAGAGCTCAATCTCCTTGTGGCTCATATTCTCCACCTTGATTCTGCTGATGTTTCCTTAAAGATGTTCACATTTTCTCTAGGTAGTGTTGAGATATGTGGAATTACCCCATTATTGAATTTAAGGTTCATGTTCATGATTTATCCCTTAATGAAACCTGTAGGTTTCAGTTCCATGGTAGAGATTAAAGCATGGATCCTGAGCTTTAAATAGATTTTCCTTTTCTTAATTTTAAATTTTTAAATCTTCAACACCAGAAAATAACTACTAATAATAAAATAAAAATGATTTTAGCTGACAAAATTGTATACCATATCTAACATGTTTTGAAGCAGAAATGCATTGTAGAATGGCTAAATGGAGTTAGCTGACATCTGTATCACCCCACATCCTCCCCAGTTCTGAGGTGGGAACACTTAAAATCTTCTCTTAGTGATTAACTGTGCTGACTGTGGCATTCCGAGGCACCTGGAACTTTTTCTGAGCTCCTGTATCTGCTGTGTCCTCTCATGGGGAGCAATTTTCTAGACTTTGGCAACATAGGGCTGGCTGGGAAACAGAAGATTAGGCTACGACAACCTACAGGTCAGTTCCTTCTGAGAAGTCATGGGGTAGCCCAGAGGCCGTGCACCTCTGGAGAACTTTAATCCACAGTGACCTCAGAAATACAGAGAACGAAAACCGAGTGCCTGAGGAGAAAAAATTCTTCAACTCACTCACTGTCAGATACTGAAGCCAGGATTATTAATGTAAAAATAACCGGTAAATGTTTTCAACAGTTTGAAAATATGTACTGTAAGATTTTTAACTAATCCAGGGACTTTCTCTCTCTTCCTCACCTCTCCCTTCTACACACACACACACACACACACACACACACATATACAGAGCATGTTTGTATATATGACTGTTTCAGAAAAGGCATAGAATTGCATTTTAATTGGTTTTAGAAAAGTAATAGAACATGAACGAAATTTTAGATCTTTAAAGTGGCCCTAGCTTAATGTTGCAGGTGTATTTTAATTTACAGATTGATCTATTGTAGCCAAGTCTTCCTGTGTGTGATTTGAAATACTCTCACTAGGTTCTTAGTGATTATGTCTTATTCTTTTGGCAGTCACTTTTAATTTTAATTCCATTTTTACATATATATATATATATATATATATATATATATAAACGTATTTCATTTTCTTTCTCACTAGACTGTAAATTGCTTGCATGGCCATGACATATACATTTATCTTTGTCTCTGTGCCTAGCCCAGTGGTCTGCACCTAGCACAGGCAGGTGCTGATTAAATGCTTTTAAAACACACCGAGTTAATTTTTACATACACTATCAAAGCTCATCATGACATTCACAGTTACTGAGCTCATTCCTCAGATGAAATAAAAGGAGTCTATCTTAAATCCTACACAACACTGACAGGACAAAATATGAAAGACAGAAGCTGCGACAGTGGAACTTACTCTGTAGTCACTCGAGGTCACGTAGAAGATGGGCAGGAAGGCCAGCCAGATGATGCAGGTGGTGTACATGGTGAAACCGATGAACTTGGCCTCACTGAAGTTCTCGGGGCACTTCCTCGTCTTGAAGGCGTACACCGTGCACAAGATCACCAGGACCACATCGTAGGCCAGCGAGATCAGCATGCTGGAGTCTCGCACGTTGCACTTCAAGATGACCGTCTCGCGCCTCTCTGGCACAGTGTACCGCCTGGTGCCTGGGACCTCCAGGACGAGCCACACAGACACCACCACGACCTGCACCAGAATGAGGCCCAGGCAGATGAAGACCTGGGAGCTAGGACTGATGAACTTCGGCCTCTGCGCGCCATTCTTGACACCATCGAAGATGCGGGCGATGCAGTTTGTCTTGGTGAGCAAGGCTGAGTAACAGACGGCAAAGGAGGTCCCCAGCCCCAGCCGGCGCAGCGCACAGATGACGGGTGATGGCTTGGCGATGAAGAGGAACGTCATGCAGTAGGACAGGCTGACCCCGAACAGCAGGATGTAGCACAGCTCCCGGCCCGAGGCTTTGACCAGGGGCGTGTTGTTGTGCTTGATAAACACGGTTACAACCGTGCACGTGCACATGAAGCCCAGGCAGGCGATGGTGATGGGGCCGATGGCCCAGGCGTCTTCCCACCTGATGTAGTCCTCGGGAAGGTCGGAACACCCAGACAGGTCTGCGGTAGGCCAGCGCCCGGGCCCACAGTCTGCGCAGGTGAACTCATCGGCCAGGTACTCGTAGGCCTCACAGGGGATGCAGATCCAGCAGCAGACATCACCGGGCTGCATGCTCTTCATCTCATTGGGCGCGCAGGGGTCGCTGCACTGGGACGTGGGGACAGAGCTCTGGGCCCAGCGGATGGAGTCAACGTCCAGCGACAAGGTCTCTGCCCAGTGGCCGACCTTCAGGTAGGAGTATTTTCCACCCATGTCCTGGAAATTGAACACGTTGTATCGCCCCATTCCATCTCCGAAAGTGTCAAACTTGACGATGCTGTCTTCGTCTTTGTTTGGGATGAATGGAGCTGCGATATGTAGAATGAAGGGAGGAGAAAGAACACTGGCTTAGGGGTCTTATGTGTGATCAGTCAATTACGTTGTGGCATTACACTTAGCAAGACTGAAGTAACGGGGGATGGAGACTCCAAGGCCAACGTGGCTCACTAGTTACCACTGAAAGCCACACCTCAAAAGCTACTCAAGTACTTACGCATAGATTCACTCAACACGACAGAGCATCTGAGGGGTGCCAAGTGCCAGAGATAATAATGAGCACAACGCAGGTGGCACAGGAGCTGCCTTCAAAGGAGCTCATGGTGGAAGAAGGCAGCCAGCAAGCTCGAAATATTGCATTCAAGCAGCAAGCAGTGCTCCAGGGAGGGACGTGAACGTGGAAGGAAGCCGTGCTTCCTGAGCGGCAACCTGTCCTCCCACCTCCTCAGACGCCCGCTCTCCGTCCTTCCTCTGTGCAGCCCTGAAGGTACGGCGGAAGCTTGGCTTCACCAGCGCATCCTGTGAGCCTGTGAACCGCGGTCACGTGCTCCGCACGCCTGCCCTGTGACGCACAGGCGCACAGGCTCTTGGGATTGCCTGGACCAGCAGACCCCACCAAGGGAGGAGAAGGGGTCCAGTGGGAGGCCCAGCACATGCTGGGATTCATGAGTCATAAAGGGGGTGTTGAGAGCAAGCAAAGGAAGATCTTTAACACACGATGCCAGACAACTCTTCAGTCAATGGGAAAACATCTATTTCTGTCTGTGTCTCACAACTTATGCCCAAACTGATTCTGAAAGAAACTTCATCTTATATGTGGAAGAAAAAAACCATGTAAGTTCCAGAAATATATTTAAAAGGGCAAATTAACACTGAAGTGGGAGAAGTCCTTTTTAACTACTACTGAAAATACAGAAATTGTTCTAACATGAGCTATATGAAATTAAAAAGAATTCCAAGGAACAACACACCTGAGTAACACAGGAGTACAAAGGTCACCTGATACTGCCAGCTACTGCCAAAGCTGCAGACAACGGGCACAGTTCTGAGACATAAGGGGTTCCAGTTGCCCAACAGAAAAATGATCAATGGAACAGGTATTTCTCCAAAAGAAAAAAAATCAAATGGTTCTTAAACGCATGAAAATATGCTTGACATTAGTCAACATACAGAAAAATGCAAACTTTCAGAGGCAGAATAATAGTCTTTCAAAGATGTCCATGTCCTAATCACTGAGAACGAGGGAATGCTATTAGTCAACATACAGAAAAATGCAAACTTTCAGAGGCAGAATAATAGTCTTTCAAAGATGTCCATGTCCTAATCACTGAGAACGAGGGAATGCTACGATAGCAAGAGGAATTAAGGTTGTAGATGGAATTAAAGTGGCCAGTTAGCTGACTTAGGGGAGAGGGTATAACTGTTTTATTGTGGAGAGTCCACTGTCCCCCGTGGAAGAAGGTGGCAGAGTGCTGGTGTCAGAGTGACTTGAGCAAGGGTGCCGTGGCTGAGCGCTGGTGGCTTTGAAGACAGGAGGAGGTTATGGGCACGGGCAGCCAAGGGAAGTGGAAAAAGAGGAGAACATCATCTCCTCTGTGGCCTTCAGGAAGGAACACAGTGTTGCAGACCCTGCCTTTTCACGTAGGGAGACCACTTTAGACTTCACAGCCTCAGAACTGCTGGGTAATAAATTTATCTTGTGTTCAGTCACCAAATTTGTGATAATCTGCTAATCGACACAGTGGCCCTATTTTGCATGTGTAGCTTGCATTCTGCCAGGTGGCTGTAGCGAAGTTAAGAACCCCTTTTACCCTGCTTTTGAGTGTATAAATTAGTATAGGCCTAAGGGGGGTGCAATCTGACAAAAAATTTCAAAATTACAGATGCATGTAACATTTGAATTAGCAATTTCAACGTGTGGAATGTTATTTTCAGATGGATTTGCCTATGTATAAATGATGTTTTTAATTTTGTTTACCGAAGAATTGTTTGGAGCAGAAAAATATGGAAATGACCCAGTAGGGTTCATGAATAATAAAATGGAATGTGATGTAGCTGTGAAAAAAATGGGGAATTGTTCTTTGTGGCATGTATTATGGACATGTTAAAAAGCCTAAAAGCCACATGGTTGCGCATGGGGGAAAATTAAGATGTTTAATGTATCTTTTCTATAAATTTTCTATAAAATAAATAATCAGCTCTTTTTCTTTTCTGTGCAGAGGGGAACTTTGGAGGGTCCCTAAGAATAGTGTGCACCCGTGGACACAAGGTGGGAAATGGAAGCAAAGGCGGGGGGGAGTATTTACTAAAAGTATTTTTATACTTTCTGCAATTTGAAGCATGTGAATGTTTTACTTATTCAAAAATTAAATTATTAAAAAGGAAACCATAAGCTGATAATTAAAGAGAACCAGACATTTGAGTACAGGGTAGCCTGAATGAGAGACACTGAAAAAATAACAGAGAAAGAAACTTGGATGAAATATAGATGCAGAGGTGAGCAAAAACAAAGGTTCACCACACACCACGCTGGAGGAGACAGATGAAGACACTATTCTCTGAGCCAGGAGCAGGGTGGCCTCAGAAGGACACCTGGGGATGGGCCCGAGGTTCTGGAAATGACAGCACAGAAATGGAAATTCAAGGTAAAGACTGAAAGATAAATATGAGAAATCTCTCGAAGTTTCATTAAAATTCTGGGAGGAAAGTAGGAAACCCAGCAGGAAAAGATCACTCTGTGGAATTTCAACATTCAACCTACAGGTGTTCCAGAAAGAGGGAAGGGGGCAAGGAGGACCCTGTGGGAGAGCCAGGTGCAGCCCGGACCCACCCAAGATGAAGCAGATGGGGAGAGGGAGAGGCTCTCGCTTTGTTAGGTGTGCTGCATTCATATAAAAAATTGCGCATAGATTATTTTGCTAGAAATAAAGAAATTATATGGCTGGGGATTTAGCTCAGTGGTTAGAGTGCTTCTAGCAAGCACAAGGCCCTGAGTTCAACCCCTAGCAACAAAAAAATAAATAAAGAAAGAAAGAGGAAATTATAAGGTAAACAGAAATAACTGGGCAAGGTCAGGCAGGACAGCTTATAGAGTAAATAAACTATGAAAATCATACTCTGCAGATTTTATAAGTGCCTGAAAAGTGGGTGGTGAATAAACAAATAATTCTTTTGATGGAATTTCTTTTTTTAATAATAGTTTACTTTTTCCTAAATTGGTAAGTTGAAGGGTATGCAAGTGAAATAGTGAGGTTAGTGTTTAAATCCTTTAATTCATAAAGTGCATTCAAATACTTGAATAGATGACAAATTCTGGACAGGAATTCCTTCTTAGAAGGAGGGACCTGATCCTTTGTTGGAATATAGGGTCACTGTGTCTGCACCAGAGAGAAAACAAAGGAAAGGAGAACCTAGAAGAAAAAGGTGAACTGTATCTGTGAAATATCCCCAAAGTGAGGACACTTTTCTCCCCCACTATTGGGAATTGAACCCAGGATCATTGCACTGAGCTACATCCCCAGCACTTCTCTTTTTTTTTTTTTTTTTTAATGTTTTATTTCAAGACAGGGTCTCAATAAGTCATTAAATTGCCTAGGCTGGGCTCGAACTCGTGATCCTCCTGTGTCAGCCTCCCGGAGTGCTGGCACCACGGATGTACACCACTGCAACCACCTAGAACGCGCCTGTTCTTGAGTGGTGATTCCAAACACAACAGAGGTCTGGACAGTCAGGAGGCATGGCAGAGCAGCTAAGGGCCAGGGCATCACTCCTGCTGCCTGCTGTGTGCATTTGGAGTCACCCCAGGCCAAATGACTCACTAGGGAAACAGACGAGGCTGAATGAGCAGGAGCCACTGATTCTCTGGCAGCTGGCTGCTGTATGGCTCTTTAGAGTGGGAGAACTCTGGGGAGCTTGCTGTTTCTTATGCTGGACTTCACAAGGGAGCAAGATCAACAGAGATGGAAAAATAAATCATTTCACCTTTGAAAGATCACTTCACTGGTACTGCAATACCATGGAAGAACACAAACTAAAAGGAGGGAAGTAAGAACAATCAGCAAGATGGCAGAACTTTTAAAAATGACTTAGAATCTTCTTCAAAAACTAACTTCAGGGGCTGGGGATTTAGCTCAGTGATTAGAGTGCTTCCCTTGCAAGCACAAGGCCCTGAGTTTGATCCCCGGCACCACAAAAGAAAAAAAACCAAACCAAACCAAAACAAAAAAACAAAAAAAAAACCCCAAAAAACAAAAACAAAAAAACCTAATTTCAAGCCCCTCATCATTTTAATGTCCCAAATTCAGGGCCTTATCTTCAGAAGGAGCCTGCTGTGGCCAAAGGTCAAGAGAATGGTTTCTTGGGGTAGCTCATAACCCAATTAGTGTCAACCCCAGTTTCAAAAGAATTTATTTGAAAGGTTTAATATCAAGGAGACCAGCCCTCCTAGGGCCCATTTGGTGGAGAGGAGTCAAGTCTATTCCTTAGAAATATCATAGGTCAATGGCAGGAGAAAATTGATCAGGTACTTTCTTTTTCTTTTTCTTTCCTCTTGGACAGAAGTCCAATTAAGGAAAGACAATACTATGGGCAGGAAGAGGCCTTGAGGAAAGGGAAAGGGGCCTGCACTGCCCAGTGCCACATTCGTAAATACTAATGAAGATCACACTGCAGGGCCTCACCAAGCGTCCCCAAACTCATCTGACGAACTGCAATAAAATACATAGATGAGAAGAGAGAAGATGGCAGCTCCCTGGAAAGAGGTCAAGGTACCAGCATCTGGCTCCTGCAGACTGAATGGTTTATAGACATCGTGCAGCAAGAAGATGGGAAATAACTAGAGTGAATCCCTGCTTGTCACAACCTACTGATCAGGACACAGCCACGGAGCCTGTCTCACTGTCACCAGCTAAGTGGTCAGCAGCTGGACAGTGAACTGCTTAGACATCCCGGTCACTCGTGCCCATGTGAATAAGCCTCAGGAAGGGCCCAGCAGGCCCAGGGAAGAGGAGGGCTTGAGGAGACACACTGCAAGGACTGCGTGTCACTTTAGGGGCTGTGACCATCTTAGTCACGTTCTTCATTGCTGAAACACAATTCCTGGCACCCACAAATTAAAGAAAGGTTTACTTTAGCTCACATCTTGTAGAGGTTTCAGTCCATAGTCTGCTGGCTCCAAAGCAGGGTGGCACGACACAGGGGGATGGCAGGGGAGCAGCTAGCTGCTCAAGGCCTGATGACTAGGATGTGAAGAGGAAAGGAAAGAGCTGGGGAGGGACAGGAACCCTTCCAGGCCACACCTCCAGCGACCCACTTCTTCTGACCAGACCCCACCTCCTAAAAGTCAGTCAGCTGTAAGCCCCTATAGTCTGGTCACCTTCAGAAGGCCTTCTTTTGAGTATGTGAGGTTCTTGGTCTTGGGGGACATCTAGATATAAACCATACCATTCTGCCCCTGGACCCCAAAGGACTCAGGTGCATACCTTTAGCCAAAATGCATTTAATCCATCTCTAAGTGTGGCCCGAGTCCTAACAGTTCCAGCAGTGCTGAAAAGTTCAAATCCAAAGTCTCGTCTGAGACTTATGGCAAACCCTTAGCTGTGAGCCCCTGTAAAAATCAAAAGAAAGTTAAACACTGCTGGCATACAATGGGACAGGGTAAACATTCCCCTTCCCAAAGGAAGCTACAGCAGGATATAAAGCAACGGAACTAAAGAAAGACTGAAACGCAGCCAGCATTATATCTCATAACTCCATGTCTAGGACCTGGGGCAAGCTGTGGCGAGGTATGAACTCCAAAAACTTGGGCAGCCCCACCCTTATGGCACAGCTGGTGGTTGCAGTTCTCTTGGGCTGGCTTTACTCTTTGTGGCTTTCCTCAGATGTTCCACATTCTTGGCCTCTTCAGCTTTCCTGGGGTCTCCCAGGAAAAGCACTTTTGGCTTCATCCTTACAGCTTCACACATTGTCCTTTCCGGAGCACACTGCCTGGCCTCCCAGGCCTTCTTCTGAAAATTGGGTGGAAGCCTCTTACATTCCGCACGGGCATAAACCAGCATCATGTGGATGACGCCAAGGTCTGCTGCGAGCTCTAGCTGTACCCTGATCCTTTTGCATCATGGCTGCAGGGGCCTCTGAGTGCCTGGATGGCTGAGTATGAACTGAATTTCCAAACCCCCTAGTGGCTGTTCTTAGGCAGGGTAACTGAGGCTATCTTCTCTAAACAAAGTTTTTCATTTTTGCACTCTGAGCCCACAGAGAGTGAGGTCTTGGTAAGTTCTGTGATGGCCTCAAGTCATCTTTTCTACTGTCCTGTTGTAATGTACTTAGCTTCTTCTTATTGTTAGTCTTTTCATCAAAAAAGCTCTCTTCTGCCCCAGACTCTTCCTTTATGGAAAAACAGAAAATGTTTTCTTTTAAAATGGGCGTTTTACTCCTGATTTTCAGTATAAGCCTGGCTAAAAGCATCAAGCAGTATCCAAGCTATAGCTGGAACACTGGGCTGTTTGGAAATTTCCTCCACCAGATTAGTCTGCTGCCCTTAATCTCGGTTTCCTGAAAAATCTCAACATGAATAAAATGTAGACAAAATTTCCACCAGAGGATAACACACATGGTCTGAAGTCCAACTGCCAATGGAGTCTTCCCCATCTGATGTTGGTCTTTACTAGCTGCACTACCGTCAGCATTCTGGCCTTCTGAGCTCTTTCCAGAATCTCCCATCAAGCTCAGCTTACAACATTCTAAGACTGCTTCTCCAGCCAGGATTGCCAACTTCTCCAAACATGAACCAGTTGCAAAGGCTCCTGAACCATGCAGTCAGGTAACGTCACAATGACCCTCTCCTGGTACTAACATTTGTCTAAGCCATTTTCTTCCTTGACACAATGCCTAATATCCACAAATTAAATGAAGAAAGGTTTATCTTGGCTCACAGTTTGTAGAGGTTTCAGTCTATAGTCTGCTGGCTCTCAGGACGGCATGGCACAGGGGATGGCAGAGGCAAAGCTGTTCATGGCATGGCTACTGGGAAGCAGAGAGGGAAGGACAGAGCAGGGAGGGAGATAAGCCCTTCCAAGCCATGTCCCCAGTGACCCTCCACTTCTGACCAGGCCCTGCTTCCTAACACTAAGTCAGTTATAAGCCCCCGTAATCCAATCACCACCCAGAAGCCCTGCTTATGGGCGTATGACACTCTTGGGGGCCATCTCGATATAAACCATCACAAGGACCTACCCTAATGAACTCACTCCGACTTGGTTACCTCTGTAAAGACTGTAATCCCCAATACTATCACACACCAAGTTTCCAGGGTTAGGACTCAAACATATTTCGAAGGGGGAGGACATGATTTCACAAAAACCATGTATCACATTTGCCTGATATTATAATTGATATCAATGTAACCATAAAGTATTATTTTGCAGCTAACATCTCTTGCTCAAAATTAAGTTTTGTGAGATTTGTTCATGTAGTGATGAGAAGCTACAATTCATTTTTATAGTTGGTTTTTATGGTTGCTTTTTTTAATGATACATAGTGCTTCATCATATGATGTGCAGCAGTTTATTTTTCCATTCTTCTATTAATGGACAATTCTTAACAAAAAGTTCTTTTAGTTTCTAGTTCATATAAATAATGATGTTCTTGGTTGAGTATCTCAGAAGCAAACCTCAAGACTAAATGTGAGCTTGAGGAGTTGATTTGGGAGGCAATAGGGGAGTACTAATATACAAAGGAGAAAGTATCCAACATGGGGCACACTGGTGATTGGGTCAGGCTGGAGGCCTTGTGTCTCAGTGTCACTGAGTGGTGTGAGCAGTATACATGGAGAGGGATGCAGCACCCCAATCTGCTCATCAGCCAGGTGGGCAACACTCACCTGTCATGCTGGTGGCTGCTCCAGGAGTGCTAACTTCAGGGCATGTCCAGCCTGTTCCAGTTGTAGTCAGAGTGTGTTCCTGTGACCAGGCAGAGCTCCCAGGCCAAGAATCCTGTGTGTGCTGCTAAGAACCACTCAGCAAACCTGAGTTTCAACAGGCAAGGGGGAACGATGGCTTTTACTCCACGTGCCACCATCACTCTGGGTATGTCTTTTGGAATACATGCATATGCTTTGTGTGTGTGTGTGTGTGTGTGTGTGTGTGTGTGTGTGTGTGTGAGACGGTGAAATTGCATGAAATTCCAATTGTTTAACATTGTCAATGTTGCTAAAATTTCATTTTAGATATTCCGATGGAAAAATGGTGGCAACCCATTTGGATTTTTGGTAACTGGTAACTTCCTGATACTGAATGATGCGGAGTGCTTTTCCATAAGCTAATTACACATGTGGAAAGTCTTTTAAATGATGGCTTTTCCAGTTTCACCTATGTTAGATTTTCTGTCTTTTGAAATTTGATTTGCAGATAAATTTTAAATTCTGGAAATGATGCTTTTTAAATGTTTGTTTTGCAAAGATCTTTTCGTACTCAGTTGCTTGACTTTTCATGGGTTTAACAGCGTTGTCCAATAAGGACAGATTCTTCATTTTAATGCCCAATAACTTCTTAATTTTAATGTCTAATTTGTCAATTCATTTCTCATTTATCAACTTTGTGATTAGTGTTTCTATCCCTTTATTTAACAATTTTTTACCTACCCTAAGATTATGAATGTGTATGTGAGGGTTTCCAGTGCTGAATGAATGTCAGAACATTGTGCCTTCAGCTGCTCACCTGTAATGTGCGATGTGCATTTAATTTTGATGACAGGGAGGCTGGTACCTTGGAAGTGTGTCCACTCTATGTCCATCTGTCTCCTTACCACATCCTAAGCCTCTCTATAGCAGGGATAGTGACCTGTTCATCTCTGTTCTTTCACTGCATAGAGCTAGGCAGGCAGGTAGGAAGCAGGCCTTCACCAACCACTTTCTAAACTGATCATTAGACGTACTAGAGCCATCTCAGAAACTCAAAATCATGCCAATGCCTGAGTGTAACAGACCAGTTGAATGTGAACCTGAAGAAATAACCTTTGACCCTTACATTTGGACATACTCTCCTGTGGTCACAGGTGAGGACGACTGACTGGGGTAGTGTCCTGGGAACAGGTGAGGGTCTGGCCCACAGTGTCACTGTGCTGACACAGAGGAACCCCTGATGGGCAATGATTATTTCCAGAGAAAGTTTGAAAATTTCAGTCTCTGTTGTAAATGGGAAATGCCCACACCAGAGAAATTCTTCATGGTCTCAGTATCTCAAGGTTATGACTGCCTGGCTTTCTTCTCCCCACAGGTGTTTCCCATAGGGGAGCCTCCCTGCTTTCTCCCCCTTTAGCGCAGACCCTGTTGCCATAGATCTATCGGTTCCCTTTTCCCCTCTTTTGAAAAACCCTCACCAGCTGGACCTCTCTTCCCTGCCTGCCCTGCCTAGGAAAGCAGCATGTGACGTCTGCAGCAGGAGCTGGGCATGCAACCTCTTAGAGTGGCCTGAGCAAGGACACCAGCTATAAGGGAGTTCAGGGGATCTCTGTGGGAACCCGATGCCCACGAACACCGTGGAGGCTCTGCAGATTTACCAGCGTGCTTCAGTTTGTGAGGACAGATTGTGACTTCTAAAGACAAACTTGATCTGTCCTCATGTTTCTTAAGGTGAGCAGGTCATGGAGTAGAACACAGTGTAGAAAAGAAGAGTGAACAAAGGCTTTCCCAAGACAAAGCTTCACGAGTTTGTAAAAGAGAGGGCAGAAGCACCCCACTGCTTTGCCCTTAAGGGACTTTGCCCGCTGCCCCACAGACCTGTGTGCCCCAGAACAGCGCACTGTGTGCAGCACAGACAGGAGTGCACACGGCGGGGTCTCCTGCCCAAGTGCTCAGGAAGGCAGCAGCACAAGCCATCAAGCGGACTTGCGTTTGGAAGCTAATATGCCAAAGATGCTGTCACAGTGACGAGAACACTTAATACAGCGAGCGTCCTCATTCGTAAGCAAGCAAGAAACTTCTCTGTTTAGAAAAACAGAACAGCAGAACTTTTACTCATCCTCTGAGGACAAGTGGGCCAAAGATAAGGGGAGCAGCTTAGTGTGCAGCCACTGGAGTCTCTAGGACCAAACAAATTAATTTCTCTTCTCCTCCCTGACACCTGTGTGGACACGTGTTTAGCTCTCAGTGTCACGTCATGGGAAGAGATAATGAGGGGAGATGAACCACTTCTCTGTGAGCATGCTGTCCATTGTCCACTGTAGCACAGCTCAGTCTTCTGTTTTTACAGCAAGGGGCTGCGTTACTGAACCATAAGATTTCAAGTGACCTCGTCAGGTCATCGAGCATGTGTACACACTGCTAGGAAATTCCAAATTTCCATCGCCCAGAAAGGCTTCTGCCCCCTGGAAATAACTGCAGTAACAAAAGGAAAATTATAATAAAAAAATTCTCCTCTGTCAGGATTTTATTTCAAGTTATTCTAAGCATAATGGTACGATCAACCCCAGGAAGCAGTTCGGCTCATTTAAGTCTTCCTCCTCTCCCCCCCCCCGGTTGTGTTGCATTAGTAAGGTAGGTAAGTTTGACTTTGTTACAATGCCTTAACATAGCTATGATGTATAGCACCTACATAGCTCTTTCCAGTTCTGTCTCTGTATCTTTCTTGGATAAACTCTCACTTTCCCACCCCATATTTTTACTGAGAAACCAGGGGCTAAGGAGGTGTTACAACTCAGATCTTCACCCCCGACATCCTTTAAACAGCTGGAGAAGGTTAGTTGTTAGCAGTACGTCAAAATTATAGTATTCACACATGAACATCCCAGCAGGTGAATAATGATGAAGCAGACACAAACTCTCTTCTGGCTCTTGCATTTTTTTGTCCTTCCCCTTCTTACCTTCATGTTGCTAGTACCCACTCCTGCCACATGACATTGGATGAACTCAATTCTACCACAGTGCTACATGTTGTGTGTGTTACCCGTCAGGACATTCATATTAAGAGGTCCCTGCCAAATAACAATACCAGAAGCCATCACAGATACTGATGGAGGCTGGTATCTCAGGGGAGAAAGAATTTGGGCAGGACATAATGTCCAACTTTTCTGAAATGACACTCTTTGGAGAAGGAAGAATACTCTTCTTCTTAGATCACATTTCAGCTTCAGTCCTAGGAAGAACTTTTGTTGGCACATTTCCACCCTTTCTCACCATTCTCTTCCTGCCCCTCCTAGATCTGATTGGTGGCATGTGATGTTCACTCTTCACTGGACCTTCTCTTCCAATGGGCAGGATCACAGCATTCAGAGTCAGCCATCTGTGAGCGGATTTACCTGCAAGGGCTTCCGATGGGGCGGTAGGATTCTTGGGAATGGTCTCAGCCATCTTCGTGCTGCTTTTGCCTCTCATCTGCAGGAACTGGCCTTGGCAGCCCCTGAGCCTCCTTTGGGCTCTCTGATCCACCCGTGTCAGGCAGGGAAGGAAGACCTGCTGCCCTTCATCCACAAGGAGGTTTGGCTTCGTTGGCTTGCAATCTGCTCTAAAGTTGCAGTCATCAGATGGGGTGATGGGACATGAAAGAGTTTTAGGCTTCTGGCCTGTTTCTAGTCATAATACCAGGTTAAGTCTTCTTAATGCAGGGTGGTGGGAGAGAGGATCAGATACTCACCCAGTTATTAACAAAACTGATATTTATTTCCTCTTGGCTGTTGAGCCTTATATGTTTAGAACACGGAAAAGAAAAAGGAGAAAGCAGGATTTGGGCAATGCATCCTATCCCTACCCCTCCAAGAAATCCCTCTGTTGGTTCCAGTTAATAAAATGGATTAAAAAGGGGCAGAGAGCACTAAGGAGAAGGAAATGAAACTCAACTGATCAAAAAGTGATTTAAGGGCGGCACTCAAATTTCGGAAGTGTGTTTTCTTTCAAACAGGAGTTGTGAAGCCTCGCAGATACTGGACAACAAAGGACAATGGCAGCAGAAAAGAGGGAGAGACAGGGCTGGGAGGCTCGGGGGATGGTGATGAATGTGGTTGCTCATCTCTGCCTCTCGGCTGGATGTGGGCTGCTGCCCTTACCACATTTTGGGTTCTCCCTACGAACAGCACCTCACATGACACCCAGCATGCAGAGAGTGCTACTGACAAGGTGCCACTCTTGCCGAGACTCTCACGACGGCCTTCTAGCTGATTTCTTGGGCTCCGGCTCTCCCGTTCTTTTCTGGTTCACACTTCTTTTAGAATGTCCTCCAGCCTCCACAAGCACCAGAATCCCACTGCCCCACTGAACGGAGGCCGGGATGGCTTTCCTTCTGCATTCAGTCATCTCGACAAAGATTTCGTTCTTAGGGAAAAAGAAATATTCTAACAAAAAAGTTTTGTAATCAAGCAATCTGGTTAACAAAGATAAACAGTGTTCACTACTGTATGTAAGACTTGGTTCTTAGAGCGTCTAATTGGTGAGTCTGCGTTGAGAGTCATCCAGTGATTGATACACATGGCATGTGCACTTTCTCAGTGTTTGAGCTGTCAGGTTTTATTTCAGCTTAATTTAGGGGTAACCTGCAGTGAACTGGTCTGTCATGGAGCTCTGCCCTGCAGGTGAACCGTCACAGGTTCCCAGGCTCTTTCCAACCCTCACGATCACCATGGGAGCTCTTTATGCATATGCAGCCTGCACTCTCCATCCAGCAGCTTTGTTCAACATTCCCTGTGCGCTGCACCATCTTCCTTCCCTGCGACCCCGTAAGTGTCCTCCCAGGCCACACACGCTGTTCCTGCTGACCTCGATGCTGCTCAGCTGCAGGTCTTACCTCCTCTCTGAGCTCTTATGTATCATGTTCCCTTCTCTGGAGTGTATCGTCCTTCCCCCTTTACTGCATGTCTCTTCCTATGTGTTATTATCTCCCTGTTGTGAGCTCCTCATGACTCAAGCTAACCTTCATTATCTTCCAAACAGGAATTGCAACCTGGGTCTACAATTAAATGTAGCCCAAGGGACAGCTGGATTGTCCTGGACTGTATCCTCAAAACTCCAAGTTAAGCATCCTGGACCTTTATCATCACTGCAAATCTGTACCTGGGGCTGATCAACATGCTTGACGACTTACTTGAATTCCCTTCCCTTTAAACAGAATCGTATGCAGAATACATTCTAGAATTGGTTGGTTTAAGACAAGATATGATTGCCTCAAAAATGTCAAGGGAGAGGAAAAATCCTACTGCTTAGAAAGAAAATTATGAAGGAAAAAGTTTTCAAATTTTATTTTCTTGTGAAGTGGAGGAGAGAGGAAATGTGTTAAGGGAGTGTGGAGGTGGAGAACACAAGGGAAAGAGTTACACCTGGCATGCTGATGCTCTGCAGGGCGCCCAGAGCCCTGCACGCACGCCACTGTCAAGCATGTCCTGTGCTCTGGGTCCTGGCCTACACTGTGAGTCCCCAGAAGTCCCCCACCACTCCTCCCTGGAGTATGACTACCCAGGCTGGGATTTCAAGCTCACCACTTGCTGGTCCCTTCACTTTTTTTTTTTTTAAATCTCATATGCCCATGGGGTGTCTGAAGGAATCTCACTGCCACCATTCTGAGCTGAACATCAACCCTCTACTACACTGTACTTACATACATGCTAGAAATGTACAATCATGTGTTGATAAGGTCCAGTAACCACAGCTGCAACCCATGACAACCATCATTATTCAGCCCTGTGCTTAACAAGTAGCCCAAGCCCAGTGACCATGACTACAATCCATCACCTACATCATTACTCAGCCCTGCACTTGACAAGTAACTGCAACTCCCTACATGTTTACAAGCCTTGTCCCTGACTGGTAACCACAACTCCCTTTCAATGACCACCCCCCTCAACACACACACACCTTATGCCCATTTTCCTATAAAAAACCTCATAGCCTGTACCAGAGTAGCCAGTCTGGTCTCTAGTGCCAGAGCAGTCCCTCTCAGGTTTGTTCTGAAATAAACCTGTCCTGTGAGCTCATACCTCTGCTTCTTTTCCTTTTACCTATTTACTTTTCTTGTTGCTGAGACAAAATACCCAACACCCAAAGCTAAAGGAGGAAAGGTTTATTTAGCTCATAGTTTGTAGAGGTTTCAGTCCATAATCAGTTAACTCCAGCAGGGTGGCATGACAGAGGGGCTTTGTGGAAGAGAAGCAGTTCATGGTGGGCAGAAGGCAGCAAAGCAAGGAAGTCTAAGAGACCTCAGCAGCTTTGTTCTGCCCCTTTTATATTCTATTTAGGCTACTGGGCTTAGGGTGGATGCCAAACCAATTGGTGGACTGACTTAGTAATCACCCACCCTTTATCTTAGTACCCTTAATCCTAGAATTGCACCATAAATCAGTCACACACTCTATATCCAGCCACCTCTGAAAAAGCACCACATTTATGACTCATGAGGGTTTGGGGGGGGGAACTAAACACAAGTCATAACATGGGGTTAGTGTGAACATGTAGTATGGTGTGTAACATGTAGAAAGTCTTGTGTAACTGCTGACTTGATCATCGGAGCACTTACCATTTGTTAGAAATTCAGTGTCTGTTGAATGAATGCGTGAGTCAATCTGTGTCCACTATGGAGTGACCACTGTGCTGGATCAGCCAGCTGGCTTCCTGAGCTTTGGTCAGATGGCTTGGGTCTGATCATGTAACCGTCATGTGGACCGTGGGGGTTCCTCAGATCACAGACTTCTCAATGCAACTGCAGGTTGATGACATAATCTATTTCTTTCTAGTTAAAACACACTGGCTCTTTATTCAGCCTTTTCCATGGAGTATATTATATGTACGAGTGTCCTCTTTTCCAACTTTTGCAAATTGCTCGTGAACTAAGTCCCCCACTCCTAAATCTCGCCTGCTTACTTCTTCTACAGTTGGGTGTTAAAAATAAAACACACACACACACACACACACACACACACACACACACACACACCCTACATGCTCATAACTAAGAAACCAGAGGCAGTGAAGACATGTTGGACTGGGTTCGAATAACAATCTTATCATGACAAGATAAGATTGTGGACATGAAGAAAGAACATGTGGCCACACCTTTCCACACTTCAGGGACATCTCTGCTAGTAGGGCCCTGTGTGGCATGGAAAGGGAAACACTTGAACACATTTCCTGTGGAGAGCATGTTCCAATCTGCAGAAGCAAGGACATGTTTTCCTAGGCAGATCTTTCCTCTTAGAGAACTCGTAAGATTTTGGGTAGCAGGGATGTACCTTAGGAGTGGCTGTATCCCTAATGCCTAGCACTCAGCAACCATGAGTTGGAGGAAAGAAAGGACTTAAGGAAGGAAGACCAACTGATGTGAGATGTAGAGCAAGAAACTCCCAAACATCAGCTGAGAGTCTATGTTGATAAAATTCTCACAAACATATAAGATAATGCTACACAGTTGCATGGTCATAAGACTCAGAAAGAATCTTTGTATTTGGTGTTAAGCCTTCAAATCTTTTACCTAAAAATGGAAAACCATTTGGGGGCAGATCGTTCACTGTATAAGTACCCAACACACACTGCCTTCTTGGTTTATTAAAAACAAAAAACAAAAAAACAAAACAATTTAAAGCCTTCATTTCTATTATTTATTTTAAAATGCCTGAGAGATAACAACTCCACTCCTCTCCACCCCAGCGCCATTGCTGGGGCCTGATGCAAATTGGAAGTTCTCCCTTCCATGCTGCTACCATCCCACAAAGCAACTCAAGACACTTCTGTGCAAAACCATCTAGTGCTGGGTTTGACTACTCAGGCTCCTTTGCACACCATTCATGACCTCTCCATGTCATGAACCAGATACCTTCTCTAATTCAAAAACTGTCCACAAAAATGGTGTGACTCCTGGTTGTACGACCAACCAGAGTTCAGATTTAAATCACTGTAAGAGTCTGTTCATAAGTTCACTTTGTAAAAATCTGAATATATATTGTATAAAATACAAGCCTTGCTCTAGCCATGAGCAAAGTATCAACCATAGATATTGATACAGTAATTGGGAACAGATAATTTTTGGAATGGAAAGTAAATATTTGAGGGCTCCAGGGAGTCTTTCCCATCCCCAGGTTCACCTAGAGTTGGGCACATATTCTTACACACCCACTATCCTCTCTGTGGTTTGATCTCAGAGGATCCTCTGTAGGGGGGAAGACAGTTTTTAACTGTTTTGATTTTAGCAAGTGCCTTTCACTTAAGAACTAGCAATGGACAACTTTGGAGGGACATGGAAATGGCCTGTGATTGTCGCATTCAAGGGTTAGAGCACCACACACCTTCGATCGAGTGCCCTGGAGGCTGAGGCCTGGTGGGCAGCGCAGAGCCGGGTCCCAGCCACTCCATCGCTGACTACTGCTGCTGCAGTGGTCAGCTCTTGATACTGCTCTTCAAATGGTTTCTAAATTGTCCTTGGGAGATTTCTTTTGTCACTGTCAGGATTTGCAATTGCCTTTCTTGAATGCTCTGTATGGTAACTCATTTGAAGTACAAGCAATGGCGTAAGGTAGCAATCGAATGGACGTAAAGTCCTTCTCTCAAAGCTTTGCTTGATAATGTGTGATTTTAAAAGGAAGAAATTTGCAAAGATTGCTGCACAACAAAGGGGAAAGGTGAGAAACTATTTTTCTTAGATTTATAGCTTCCCACACATTCATAAAGACATACAAACAATGACAGCTATTTTCCTCTTTTGTTTTCATCTGATGAATCCAGCAAATGACATCAGGCACCACCAGCTGTGATAACTGTGGGGCAAAGCGAAGCACTCTGTCGAGTGCAGTGGCTGGGCCTGTTGGAACAGTCTGGGGTACGTTTTATATGCAGATGTATCTTACAGCAAAGATGTCTGAGTGGGTCCTGGGGGTCGGTGTGTGACGGCCAGGGAGACACTGTGTTTCCTACCCAGTTGGGGGTCAGAGGTCTGACCAGCGAAGTAGGAACACAGTGTCCAAGAGGGAAGCTTCCAGTCCACAATGTCCAGGAAAGTGACCCAGCTCTTCGTGGCACTGTGGGGCCAGTCCTTCCTCTTTTATTACTAACTGCATTTGGCTTCTTGCATTTTGGTACTGCTGGGAAGTGACTAAGCCTGCAGGCACTTGATAGACACTGAGGCTTTTGGCATGTGTGTGTCCTTCTGAAGTAATGTCCTTTCCTGAGTCCGCTGTATGCTTCTCCACAGCTCCTTGTCTTAATCTTACTAGGAAGGAGTCCTAAATCACAAGGACTGCTGCATATGCATCTGTTTGACTACCTACTATGTCAGTTACCCTGCTGAATTTAACTAATAAATTGCATCCTGAGTGACAATTTACAGATGGAGGAACTTAGTATAAAAGAGGTCAAGTCACATTAACTAGTAAGTGGAAGTCCCAGGACCAAACAGAGACCTGAAAGGCTCTAACATGTTGTTCCTACAACATGTTGTAAGATGCTCTGTTCCACTCTACCCTGATTCTCTGATCTCCATTCCAATTGGCACACTTGTGCCTTCTTCCTCTGTGGTGAACTCACATGCTCACTTGGCTGCCCTGAAGGCAGAGCCTTCTTTACTATGCAGCATGAGAGACACATGGTAAACCCAGCCCTGAGTGCTTGGTGAGGAGCGATGAAGAGTGACAAGGCAAGGTTAGCGAGTCACCCCAGCAGTGTGGATTTCACAGAGGATTTCTATGAGTGGGTCCTCTGGGAAGGAAATTCACTTTTCTGCTGTCACCATGGAAAGCAGCAGTCCACACTAGAGGGGATGCCTTGGTCTGCAGTATAAGACAATGTACAAGAAGGCGAGCTCAGGGTGTGTGTGTGTGTGTGTGTGTGTGTGTGTGTGTGTGTGTGTGTGTGTGTGTGTGTGT
>PVJO010012687.1:43823-54686 GCA_004026905.1 Hystrix cristata | reverse complement strand
TAGAAAGACAAAGACAAATAACCCCATTAAAAATTGGGCAAAAGATCTCAATAGAGGGTTTGGGGATTTATCTCAAGTGGTAGAGCATTTGGCCTAGCAAGCACAAGGCCCTGAGTTCAATTCCCAGCACCCACCACCAAAAAAAAAAAAAAAAAACTCAATAGAAAAATATGCAAGGAAGATATACAAATAGCCAATAAGTACATGAAAAGATATTCAACACCACTAGTCATCAGGGAAATGCAAATCAAAATCATCATGAGGAGCAAAGTCAGCAAAATGGCAAAGTAGACAGTAACTGTTAGAACCAACTCTACCAAAACTACGAAAGCACAGTCAGTGTTTTACAGCAACTACACAAACACTGAACCAAGAGAAAGGCAAATTAAAAACCACATAAAGGGCTTTGTACTATTTTTATAGGTCCTAGCCTCATCCCCTCCCTGGCACAAATTGCAGCTTAGCCATCTTCCCTGTATGGTACCCTGGTCTCCAGTTCCAGAGAGCAAAGCAGACCTTATTCACAAATTATTCACTTAAGAACTCAGGGGAGAAAAGCAGTGGCCATCTTGAAAACACAGCAAACAGAAATAACGACACATAGATGCCTAGGACAAAAGGATACTACCTAATATACTAGACTATCTAGGCCCCAGAAGCAAAAGTTAGAATTTCTTTAAAAAATTAGAAGTAGAGAGGAGTTTAGAAGATACTATGCATATCCATACAAAAATATATTACAAGAAAAGACTGGAGAAGACACTAAGCTTTCACTTTGCACTGATCTTTAGGCTCAGTGTGAGCCTGACTCAGGATTAAAGGAGTATCCTCACACACAGTCAATCTGCAGACTGGGAGAGACATTTTTCTCATTGCTTTTTTCAAACTTTTTTTGTTTCAGTTCTGTCATTTAAAATTGCCTCCATGAAAACATTATGAACAAATGCTAAGGAGCAGAAAATTTACGGACCATACATAACAAGGAATAAAGTATTTGCAAAAATGGTTTGGAAAATCACTTTTTAAAAAAATATAGATTGCTATAACCTTCAACAATCAGGAAAAAAAAGCAAAGAAAGAAGGAGTATGACTTACAGAGTACCATACTACAATATTTATATATCCAGTTGTCAATCATAAAATCATAAGGCTTTACAACAACAAGAAGTAACTGAAAAATTCATTAGAATGGCTCAAAAGCAAATTTTAGTAGGCAAAGAAGAAATAGTAAACCTGAAGACAGGATAGCTAAAAGTATCAAGCCTAAGAAACACAAAGAAAAAAGAATGAAGAAGAATGAACAGAGTCTAACATGCTTGTAGAATATCATCAAGCAAACCCAGATATTACGGGAGTTATGAGGAAAGCAACATGAAATAAAGGGACAAAAAGAAATTTGTGAAAAATGAATAGTTAAAACCTCTCCCAAATCTGATGAAAGACATGAATCTAAAAAAACTCAATGAACTTCAGATACGCTAAGCTCAGAGATTCACACAGACACACATTATAATCAAACTACTGATACTCAATGACAAAGACAATCTTGAAAGCAAGACAGAAGTCACTCATCATGTGTAAGGGTCCTTCAATGAGATAAATACCAATCTCTCATCAGAAATCTTGGAGGCCAAAAAAGCAGTGGAATGACATATTTACATATGGAAATTAAAAACAAATCCATAATGGTTACTTTTACAAGTATAATTCAACTGAGTTGAGCCATGGACAGACAGTATTCAAGTGTCTCCATGAACTTTCATGGATGAGGGCAATATTTAAATTGATAAATCAAATAAATCATGGTGGGTGGAATTCAATCAAAAGAAATGAATCAAAATAAAAAAATGAATCAAACAAGAGCAGAGTGAGTGGGAACCAAGAAATCAGTTTTGTCCTACCTTCAGACTCAAACTGAAACATCAGCATTTCTTGTGTCATAAACTGAGTAGCTTTCATGATAAAACTTATAGCATCACTTCTGGTTTTCATGCCTTCAAACTAAAACTAGACCATAAGTTCTCTTGGATCTCCAACTTGTCCACTGCAGATCACGGGACTTCCCAGCCTCCATAATGGGACAAGGGTTACTATTCAGTTGCAGACCATGTGCTTACCATGTAGAAGGGTTTGATCCTCAACATCTCTCTCTCTCTAACACACACACACACACACACACACACACGAAGATCTCTCTGATATATGTGTATGTATTTAGAATTTTTTTTATCCATAATCTTCTATGGATCTGTTTCTCTGGATAATCACAATTATTAGACAAAACATTAAATTGAATTAAATTAAACTTTAAAATAAAAAAAAATTCTACTCAGGCATGGTGGTGCATATCTGTAATCCCAGTGCTCAGGAGGCTGAGGAAAAAGATCACCACAAGTTTGAGCCCAGGCTGGGCTACATAGTGAGATCCTGTCTCAAAAAGGAAAAAAAAAATTCTTTAACTGGGAGAACTGACTTGCAAAATTAAAAAAGAAATTAAGACCTTCCCAGAGAAACAAAAATTAACAGAGTCATAAGCATTACTCCTATTCTGAAAGTAATCCTAAAGAAAATCCTTAAATCTAAATGAAAGGCATTAGAAAGTAATTGTAAGCCTTATAAAGAAATAAGTACCTCCAGTGAAGTAAACACATGGGCAAATAAAGACAACTGTTACTGTTATCTTTGGTTAGTGTCTTCATTGTTAAATTTCTATAAGATTTTGAAAACAAATGCATTAAAAATGTGTTACAGGACACAAAGTATAAAGAAACTCTGTGACAAACAACAAATAAAGAGGGGAGGAACAGAAGAAGTACACAGGAACAAAGGTTTGTACGCCACTGCAAGTTAAGTTGGTATCAATGTAAACTACACGGTTCAAAATTTAGGATGTTAATAGTTATGTTCATAGTAAATAAAGAAAATATCTGAAACTACACATAAAAGAGAATCAAAATTATTCACTGCAAAACTCAATCAAACACAAAAGCCAGTAATGAAAGAAATGTGGGACAAGACAAAATAGTTGTAAGACTTAGAGAAAACAAAAAAAGGGCCTACGTACATGATGGGCACTGTGGCCCATGATTAAAATCCTAGCTACTCAGGAAGCTGAGGCAGGAAGACCACTTGTGCTTATGAATTCAGGACCAGTCTGGGCAGCATAACAAGACGCCACTGGGAAAGAATAATTAAATAGATAAAGTATCAGTAGTTACTTTACATGAAAGAATTAAAGCAGAAGATTTGAATAATAAAATAAAACAGACCTAGAGGGAAGGAATAAATAAATAAATAAACATATCCATGTAAAATAAAAAAATACATTCATCTGAAGTACACAGAGAACATTATCCAAGAAAAACTATTTCAGAAACACCCTATGTTTTACCACACCAAAATCAGGCAAAGCATCTTTTCTGGACACAGTGAAATAAAGCTACAATCAATAACAGAAAGAAGGGGCTGGGGGTATAGCTCAAGTGGTACAGCGCTTGCCTAGCAAGCACAGGCCCTGAGTTCGATCCTCAGCCCCACCCCCACCCCGCAAAAAACTCAGTAACAGAAAGAAAACTGGAAAACACACAAATATTGCAAATTAAATACTAATCATATCTAACTCCTGGGCCAAAGAAGAATCACAGGGAAAAAAGATAAATTAGTAATGATCACAAATGAAAACACAACATACCAATACGTAGGGGATGTAATGAAGGTACTTTTCAGATGGGTTTCTATAAATGTAAATTCCTACATTAAAAAGAAGACTGCAAATCAGTAACTTCGCTCTAGACCTGAAGTACCAAGAAAAAGAAGAAACTAAACCAAAGCTAGCAGAAGGAAATAAAACAGATTTTAAGCGAAAACCATGAACAAGTATTTGCCAACAAATCAGATACATGAACACAAATTACTAGAAACATACAAATTACCTAAACTTACTCATGAAGAAATACAAAAATCTCAAAAAGTTATAACCAAAGAGACTGGGTCAGTAATCAAAAATCTGTAACAAAGAAAAGCTCAGAAACAGATGGCTTCACTAGTAAATTCTACCAAACATTTAAAGAATCACCACCAATTCTTTTCAAGTTTTCTCCAAAATTAAAGAGGGAACATTTCCTGACTCATTCTATGAAGCTAGAATTACTTAATACCAATGGTAAAGATTATACATGAAAACTACAGACTAACATCTCTTATGAATTTAAACTCAAAATTCCTCAACAAAGCATACTAAAATAATTACATATATAACATGACTAAGCACAATTTGTAAGAAAAATACAAGGATGGTTCAATGTAAGAAAAATCAACATAATACACATCAATAAAAAGAAAAAAACCACACAATTATATACAGAAAAATGTACCTGGCAATATCCAAACACTTTTTGCAATTGAAAAAAGAAAGGAAAAAAAAAAAAAACCTAGAAATTAGAAACTGAAGGAAACTTCCTCAGCATAATAAAGGGCACTTAAGAAAAATCCACACCTAACAGACTACTTAATGGTGAAAGACTGGAAAGACTGAAAGCTTTCCCTAAAAGATCAGTAAAAAGAATTATGAGGCTCACTCTTACCACTGCTATGGAACAATATACTCAATTTCTACATGGAGTAACTGGACAAGAAAAACATAAACGGCATAAAACTTAGAAGAGGAAAAGTAAAACTACCTTTATTTAGAGATAAAATGATCTTATATATGGAAAAATGCCAAAGAATCCATTAAAAAGGTATTAGAGCTAATAATTTCAGCAAAGTTCCAGCAGATGATATAAACACACAAAAATTAGTTGTATTCTGCAATCAATGACCCAAGAAAGAAATTCCATGAACCATTTTACACTTGCAATAAAATCAAAAATAACATACCTAAAAATAAACCAAAGTGGAAGATATGAGCACTGAAAAGTTACAAGGTTGCTCAAATAAAGACCTAAATAAATGGAAACACAGCTCATGGTCATGCGTAAGAAGATTTACCATGCCTTAAAATATCAAGATTACTCAAAGTGACCTCCACATCCAATGCAATCCCTACCTAAATTCTCATGCCTTTTATTCGGTGGTATATGAACTGTATCTCAAAAAAACTGTTTACAGATACAGCTAGTTCACCCTGGCTCTCTAACGTTCGATCATTGAGTTCATTCCCTAAAATGTATTCAACTATCTACAAATAGTGCCTAAATCTTTGTCATTAGCCCTGACTATTTTTCAGACATCCAGACCAGAATTTCCCCACTTCCTGGTAAATGCATGACAAACACATCACTCACAAAGATCAAATTAATTTTCCTACTCCAGCACACCTGGTCTCAGCTGGCAGGTGCCATAATCTTAGTCATCTATACTAGTATTCTCCACCTCATCATCACTTCCTTCACCCCAATAGTCAATCATCAGTTTCTGTCACCTCTGCCTCCATTAGCATCTTTCTTTTCCTTCCAATTAATAAAGGCATTACTTCAGAACAGCATAATTTCTTCTTCCAATTCCTCTTCTCTGCAATAAACCATTTTAATCCCATATTAGGTCAAGAAATCCAAAGTCTAAAACATACACACCATACTTCCCCTTTCTCAAAACTCTTCAGTAGCTCCCTACTCATTGCAGAATGAAACTGTATTTCTCTACAGCTTTAGACTTCATTATCCCAAAAAATGGAATCAGCTCACCTAACTAGTGTTACCTCTTGTCATTCTTAAGCCTGAAATGTTAGTTTCCCAGAAGTATTCCTTCAGCATGCCACAGCTTTTGTGTACGGTTACTTTCTATCAGGATCTTCTCCGCTTACATCTTCTAGGACCTATAAATCTTTCTTATTCTCAAAATATAGTTTTCCTCAACTCAAAGATGTCATTAACTGTAAAGTACCAATTTTAATGTTAATGTGAAAAAATACATGTCTTAGACACAGTAAAATATAAATCTCTTAAGTTTCCTCAATACAGTGTTTATGTCTCTTATTTATTTCTTAGGCCTTTGTATTTTGACCTAATACTGTCGACCTCCATTAAATTATAGACTCTTGAGAACAAAAAGTCTGTCATGTTCAACTATAATACAAGTAAAAATCCCACTAGAATTTTAGTTAGACAACCTTGGTTTCAATGTGTTAGAGGAGAAAGAAATAGAAAATAACACTAATAATATCTCATGTATATTATCAGAATAAATTAGAGAATATACATTAAAATCAATTTGTAAAATGGATCTTATTCAAATGCAGGATTCTGGTATTTTAAAAGATGTATTTACTAAACGTAAATGTCATACTGCAAATCTGTCATTCCTCAGTATCAGAAGCTATATTAAAGAAAACAGGAAATTTTTCTGAAATTCCTATAAAATTACTGCATCCCATTACACTTCAGTAACACAGTAATCACTTGGATCTAAGAGAACAAAGAATCCTTCCAAAAGTCTAGGTGAAAATACTGTTTCTCATTCCTGCTTCTAGAGGGCAGGTCTGTGAGTTACTTCTGTTTCTAACCCTGTAACAGTGATTTTTCAAAAAGACCAGGTATCAGAATATCCAAGGAGGCATGTGCAATTTGAAAGCAAATAGCATTTGTCCATTCTTTTTATAATTACATTAAATTAGACTGAGTTTTCAAATAAAAGAGAAGGGTGTATTAAAATGGGGCATGGGCTGAAAAGCTCAACACTAAGAGGCACAGGGATGAAATGAATAATTTAAGACTTAAAAAGAAATAACTATTGAGAGTTTATGTCCATCACTCTTCTACTGCCTGGACAATTGTAGCAACCTCTATTATCCTACTTGCACCCTTCTGAACTCATCTTCAGTTACAACAAAGTTAACCAGCTACAGCAAAATTAACCAGGCCACACCACTACCCTTTCAAACAGGCTTCCTATGAAAAGCCTGAAAATAAAAATAACTTAGCCTCTCCTTGGCTCTTCAGTTCCATTTTACAGTCCTGTATACCCCAAACCTGACGCTCTGGCAACAGTAACCTGATTCAAGTTTCACACACATGCTTTAAACTCTTTCAGGCTTTTGTGCCTTTGCTCATGATTTTCCTTACTCTAGTAATACCAACAATCCCTTCCCCTAATTTTTATCAGCTCTGACCAATCTTTCAAAGCTCAGCTCAAACTTCATAACTTGCTGAATTCCACAAACTACAAACCTGGCTAACTGCTGCTCCAATAGATTCTACAAAGGTAATGTCCATCTCTAACTTATCTATTCTATTGAGATTACCTTTTTAGAAATTATCTTTTCCAGTAGACTTTGAATATCGTAAAACCAAGAACCAACTGCTTTCGTCTTTATAGCTCATTTACCTAATATTACGGTATCACTGTAAATATTTAAAATGAATTTAAATGCTAATCTTAACATTGCTTTTTAGGAAGTTACCTCTTTCTGTTGTTTAATGTAGGTTTTCCCAAGTCTTAATAGCTAGCACCATACATGAAAACAGGTATACTCATGACTATTATACACTGGCAATGTATGGTAGTGAGGTACGAATAGGGTGTGGCTAAGGCTGGCTGGCAAGGGAACATGACCTGGGGGAGTGGCCTGGATCTGACATCAGCCTGAGGCATGACTTTCAAGCACCAGCCCTCACATAGACTGTAGGGAGTTCTCGCTAGATTCCACGGGAACTCCGTTCCATAAATAGAAGCAACACCAGAAGCTAACTCTCTTCTTTTCTACGGAGTCGCCAGGGAGGGGGCTCTCCCTTTTTCCTCCCATGGAAGATGATTACTGTGGACCCAGCTCCACCGCTGTCATGCCTTTCTCATGGTAACCCCTACCATGCCTTTTAGGCCTAGTACACAATATTATCTATTGTTATGCCCAACTTTCCTTTCTTCTTTTCTCTACACTTTTTAATAAAACTTTAGAACTACTTTTTGCCCCTCTCATTCAAGTCTTTGCTTGCAGAGGGAAAGAACTCAGGAATATTGAAACCCACCCGGTAACAGTAGTAGTTGTGCTGGCCAACTAAATCTCTTTCCAATCCATTTCCTAGACTCACCCTGTGCTGCTGATAACACAGGCCATTGCATTTTCCAAGCAACATTGCTCCCTGGCAAAGATTCTGGCCAGGAAGATTTGGCCAGGGAAGAGACACTGATGGGTTTTGCCTCCTCTCTTCCTAATTCCTGTGGCATCCCTGGCAGAAGTTGTCTTCTCCAAAACTCCAGTTCCTTCCAAACTATTCAGTCCTCTGACATTCCAGTTTCTACCATGCACCACTACTACAGCTCTCATTTCCCCACACAACCCCACAGCCCTGGCTTCTGTACTCTAGTAACACTGTCTTTTCTCCCATTCCCTCTAGGCCTGAAGGGAGGGAACGCAGGACGCCTCCTGAAGCATGGATGCCTCCTTCTGTGGTTACAGTACTATGTGGGTTGTCGCACAGTCCCATTTGGTTCCTGAGCAATTCCATAACCTGTGGAAATAGTTCCTGGATTAACTTTTCTCTGCTGAACGATTTACTACTGTTACTATTTTCTACATGAATCTTGACTCTGTTTTTAAATGCAGTTTAAAAAAAAAAAAAGAAAGAAAGAAATGTGGGTTGGGGATTTAGCTAAGTGGTAAAGCACTTGCCTAGCGGACACAAGGCCCTGAGTTCAATCTCCAGCACCCAAAAAGAAAAAAAAAGAAGAATGTTGTCAAATAGTGTAGCATTTTCCACGGGGAGCATAAAAACTTTCCACTGAAAGAAGCTTATTTTACAAATATATATTTTATTCAGAATAGAGATACAGAGAGAACATCACGCATTAAATTCTTTAAAAATAAAGAATCTAACATTTTATTCATATCAAAGTATTCCTCATTAGGATGAAGCTGTTACTCAGCTGCAATATTTGTATGAATTAAGTCAATCACTTATAATAAAAATGTCAGTTTTTAAAAACTTATTTAGTAGAGGGAAAAATTAGAAGGATTATGGGATTTGGAGTCACTGCAGGCCAAGACATCTGTTCAAAGAGAAAAAAAATGTTAAAGACCTCCTGTCAATGACTTATATTCAGTCCTTTTCTAAGATAAATCCAACTAATCAGCTTAATAGATATACATCCATCAAACATATATGTCCCACATTTTTAAGAACATAAAACATCAAAATTGAAAGGAATCACCTTGAACATAAGGAATAAAAGTGTAATTTGTAAACAGTCCAGCATTAACACTAATTATTACAGGACCTCTTAATCCTCCTTTTATGTAATCATTACATGAAATACATGAAAATGTATTACATGAAATACCTTCTACAGAGTGAGACTGATAAAATAGTAATTCATTCACGGTCCAAATAATATTTCAAGAAATAAGATACTTCTACAGTGGAGACTACCTCTGTTACGTTTTTATCTTGTAAGTCTTAATCTATGAATCCATGTTCTCGATCTCTATAAAAGAGAATAATATCCCTAAAAGTTCCCAAACTAAAGCAAAAGCTCAATTTAAGATTACAAACTCTGGAAGAATGAGACATAAAGGGTCTGACATTAATAATAGCAAGGATTTGGTGAGCATAAAATTCTAGACATTTATGCTAATCATGTCATCTTATTTAAAACCATAGAGGCAATTTCACAGTGAAAAAATAGAAATCCAAAAAGGTTACAAAATTTTTCCACACTACCTAATATGTAAACAGTAGAAGTACAATTTCTGTTTGGTAGGGCTTAGCTCTAGACTGTAATTCAGTTAACTATTCTCATGTTGATTTATCTGGAATAATGTGATCTGTGGGTGATTTAGAACTAAATATCAACCAGTTAAATTATTTTTTTAAAACCAGAACAACAGAAGAGTCCCTAGCTAATATTTTAGTAATCTTAATATTAAAAACATTCACGTATTTTAACACAATGGTAGATGCTTTGCTTCCTATCTACTATGTTCAGACTCTACAAATAGAGTACAAGAAAAATCTACCTCAAAAAGTTCCTAAGTATTGTATTTACCAATTAATATGTATTTTTCACTGATACAAAGAAGTAAAAATGAGATCATCATCTTCAATCCACCATCCCTCCTACTCATCCTCACATTTTCTACATGACTTACTCATCATATATAGATAGAACATCATGGTCTGATCTGTCTGGTTAACCGTTCCTCCTAGATGTCTAATGTCTGAAAATGCATAAAAACTCTGAAGTTATTGTCCAAAACTGTGTAAATTTTGACAACTGCTTTCTAGTTGCTACACTGTCACCAATACCCTCCATACTGTCCCTCTAACCAAAAAAAAAAAAAAAAACCCCAACCTAAGGAACAAATTTTCTGTCAAAACCCATACACACATATTGTAATATAACTGAAGCAAAAAAATTCATAATAACCATATTCATCTCTGTACCATGCATTTGATATTTTCTAACTTTTTAAAATGCTGATGGCAGCCCACTAAACCAATCTCACAAACCACTGATTGACAAAGGAAGAATACTGCTCTAGAACCTAATCCCAATGAGGGAGTGCTGACATGACATCAATTTTTTTTATCTTCCTCTCCATACTGAAGGAATAAAAAGAAAATGAAAGAAAGGACAAAAAGTACTCTCCAAACACATATGAGAAGGTAGTTTATCAAATTTACCATTTTAACTATTTTTAATTTTACAATTCAGTGGTAATAAGTACTTTATATTTGTCTTAGTTACTTTTCTCTCATTGCTGGGACAAAATACTAGACACCTAAAGTTAGGGGAAGAAAGGTTTATTTGGCTCACACTTTGTAGAGGTTTCAGTCCACAGTCAGCTGGGTCGGAGGCAGGGTGGAATGGCAGACAGGCAGAAGTTGGCAACATAAACAAGGAATGCAAGCCGGGGGGGGGGGGGGA
>PVJO010012687.1:0-43723 GCA_004026905.1 Hystrix cristata | reverse complement strand
ATCATTATTACCACTATCCTTTTGCAGAACCATCATCATCTCAAATAGCAACTGTAACAATTAAACAATAATTCTCCAAAGCTCAGCCTCCAGTCCCTGGTAACCTCTCATTGAATTTTATACCATTTTATAAAAATATAAAAAGAAATGAATATAGTATAATGAATCTTTCTAGACATAAACAAGACTCAACAAATTATCAAATTTTGCTATATTTATTCACCTGTCCCAAATCTTTTTGCATTTCACCCCTATACCCTTAGAACAGAACTACAAATTCTTCTTTACATAACCACAATGTCATTATCACAACAATATCAATAATTTCTTGGTATTGTCAAGTACTGAACTTTTTAAAATACAATCAACTAAATGTTTCAAAAGTTTTTCACTGACTTCTACACTATGACCCACACTGCTAAGCCACTGAGAATACTTTTTGTTTTAAAATGGACTATTATATGAAGTAAATTAGACTTTTGTTTAACCTATCAGTTTTTGTTACAGTGCTATAGAATGTGGAAATACAATTTCACCTTAAAATCCTGTTGCTTTTGAAAAACAAGTCAGACTAGAGTGCAGAAAATTCACATGAATAAACTCTACTTGTAGTAGACTGATATGGTCAGCTTGAGCAGGAACACCCAGCTGAAGTGAGTTGATGTGGTTCTGGGCATAGAAAAGCCACCTGAGGACTGCTGCCCACACAACATAAAGGAGAATGAGAGCAGAAGATGGGGGCCGGCCGTATGCCAGGAGAAGCTCTGTTGCAGCTGGTTCTCCTAAAGGGAACTCGGCTGTTCTCGTCACAGAAGGAGCTCAGGGCCTTGCTGTTGCTGAGGATGACTGCGGTTCACTTCAAGGGAACTCTGGTCCTCATCTATGCTGTGAGCATCATATCCTTATTCCAGTATAGATTTCTTCAGCCTTTTAGTACAGACTGGGACGTACATGGGACATTGCCGTAGGCTCCCAGCCTTTGACCAGATCTGTCAGGTCTCCAGTGAATAGACAAACATTCTGCACTCTTCCTGCACTTGGCTTATGCGTGTGAATGTTGTAAGTTGTAATTGTCCAGTATTAAATCTGCTCTCTTGCAAACCATTGACTCTAGAAAAGTAACTAATATACTTAACGAAGAGTAGTGATTTCTATTGCTACTATTCACTTTAACAGACAAAAGTCTGATACCATAAAATGAAAGAAATACTATTTTCAAAACATAAAACACTGGAGAACATAAAAATGATAAAAGAGGCTCACTCAAATTTAACCTATGCAGTACATTTACACATAATACACTAGTTTAAAAGAAATTACCAGCCTGTGGCATTAAGTACTATATAAACAACCAAAACCTCAAAGTATGAAAAACAAAGCCAAATATAAACAAGAATAAAAACTACATGAGTTTTATACAGTCTTTTCTAATCCTGTATATTTTTATTAATGTAAAATATATCTATTTAGAAAGTATAACCTTAATGTTCTTTAAAGTTTGTGATTACATGGGATTACCTCCAAGATCAAAACCAACACTTAAATGATCTCATTCCACAAAAATCTGGTGCTGCTTAAATTCTATATCACATAAGAATGTAAATAAATCAAGAAACACTTAAAATAGTTAATTAATAAGAAGTATTTGTGTGTATTCAGATAAAGCTGTATCACTAATTTTACCCAAATCACTTTCAAAGTATTTGACTGAAAACAGAACATCTTAACGACAAGAAATGCCTGCAAAAAAATTTGCCTTGTTTCTAGTATCTCTAACCTGAACTCAAAAGTAACAAATATATCCCTGTAAACCAATATTCTAAAAATGATGTCGAGATCCAAAAATAAAAATTTGTGAATTGTCTTCACTATTTTTTAAATTTTACTATGCCAATAATGAGTGCAGTTTTAAAATGCAATCAGATAATATATTCTATATGATTATCACTATTCAATGATGGAAAATATCTAAATGTTGAGTAAATAGAAAATAATGTGGAATAATCTGCTACAAAATAATCTGGAAGACATAATTCCACTTCATGAAACATTTTACTTCATGACTTGACTATAAACAACAAAAAGAAAAGTTTAAGCCTATGCAGTATTTCACACAAATTAGTATTCTCAATTCAAACAGTGCTCAATTCATTAAAAGGCTCAGACAGAAGCTACTCAAATTATTGGAGGCTAATAAATTTGACTTTTGAAACCTAAAGTGTAAAGGTTTTGTTTTGGGGGTTTTGTTTTGATTTGGTTTTTGGTATTTTTAGCACTGGAAATCCAACCCAGAGAAGCTTCCCCCTGAGCTACATCCATAGCCCTTCTATTTTTTAAAACAGGGTCTCAGTAAATTGCCCAGGCTAGCCTGAACATTCAATTCTGCTGCTTCAGCTTTCAAGTAGCTGGGACAACAGGCCTGCACCACCACTCCTGGTTCCAGAATGTAACTACTATAAAATAGTTAAACCATTTTTTGAACTGAATTCCTAAAAACTTACAAATTCACCACAAATTAACTATCATCACAAACTTCAAGCTCAAGAAACAGTAAAGTGTGTGTTGTGGCAGGCAAACTTTCTAAAGAAAGTCCTAAATTTCTTCTTGCTCTCTTTATCAACTGCCTCTCTCTCGGCACTTAGTAAGACATAGAGATGTCATTCCACTATTTCTGACTTCCATTTCTGCTCCTGAGGCGGGAGCTGTCAGTGTAACTGCCTCAACTACTTCAAAATTAATATGTCTTTTGTCCTCCCACGACTTTTAAAATACTGTTTGTTGATAGGGTTTTTATTTTACAATGATTTATCTAAATGAGCTCCCTTTAAGCAACTCTGCTTGCAATTCTGAACTTGTCAAATTTCTATACTGGTGTTTTTCATTAGCTCTGAAAATATTTCAATTGTCTCTCCAAATACTACCTTCTCCTTTCCCATTACAGTGATACTTCAGTTGTCAAACTCAATTCATTCCAAATTCATATTTAAACCCCGAAGAGTTCGAGAACTGAACACATTTTCCCATAACAAAAAAATGGAAAAACCAAATAACTGGTTGTGAGGTCCAAAAAGTACACTTATAAATTCATTTTTCCAAGACTTTAACAAATTTCACAATAACTTCTTAAACTCTATCATGGTTCTCAGTTTTCCTCTTCACTTTACTGCTGGTGTCACTTTCTTTGGAGCCATGGTTATGATACTTTATGAAAATAAAGCACAAAGAAAGAAACATAATGACAAATGTTTTAACGCACTAACACAAGCACTACAGCACTACATATATTGTCAGGGCAAGGGCAGGGCTTACACTGAAGTATCATTCCTTTGTGTCCACAGAGAGACAGGGCATGTGACTCACTCTCACCCTGTATAGGTTTTTTCAAGTCACATCCCTGCCTACGTATAAAACCAAACAGAACACTCTCAAAAACTGGGAAAATAAATGTGTGAGATTAGCCAAAAAAATTCAGAAAGAGAATGATGAGGGAAGCCTGGCTCCGCCCAGATATTATAATGTATTAAAAGCTACAGGAAATTGTTACTGATGCATAAAGAGACAGCTCAATTGAAAAATACAAGATTCAGAAAATAGATCAAAGAAGATATACACACTCAGAATTAAACAAAGGTGGTGTTACAAATCTGGTAAAATGGCAAACTGTACAAAAAAAATGATGCTTCAAAAGTTGTCTAGTCATTTGAAATGAATAAATTTGGATCTTTCTCTGTACACAGAAAAAGTATTTCTAGATGAGTCATTCACTTACATGTAAAAATACGAAACCATAGAACTTTAGTACAAATCAAATGTTAACAGTTTTATAATTCTGGAATATAGAAAGTCTTTCCAACTCAATATCCCCAAACCAAAACCATATGAATGCTATATAAAAACTTAATAGCTATTCATAAGAACTTTTAAAAAGTCTAAGCAAAATTTTTTAATTGTGAAACTTTGCAACATATAACAGATAAATGGTTTTTTAAACCTCCAATATACAAAAAGCTCTTGAAAACTGGTAAGAAAAAAAGCATGCCCCAAAAGAGGCAAAGAGTTTAAACAGGCATAAAAGAAGAAGAGCTGGCTGTGGTGGTACACGCCTGTAATGCCAACACTCGGGTGGCTGAAGCAGCAGGATCACCATGAGTGGCAGGCCAGCCCGGGCTACAAAGTGAGTTCAACGCTAGCCTGAACTACATAGCAAGACGCTCTCTAAAAAAAAAAACAAAACGAAAAAAGAAAAGAAAAGGAATAAAAGCAATCTGTCATTATTTGCCTATAGAGTGACCAAAACTAATGTACAAAACCATCTGGTAGCAAGGTTATGTGTAAACGAGTCCTGTTGTGCACTACAAACTAGGATATAAATTCTCTATCAGGTAACTTGGCAGTAAGTACCAAAATCTGATACAATAATCCCAATTTTAGAAATAGAGTAGCAACATCAGTACATGAGGATTTAGGAAACAGGAAATTTCAAAAACAAAACTGATTAAAATTAGGAGTCAGATGCACTTTTTTTGTGTGCTGGGGATCAAACTCAGGGCCTTATGCTTGTAAGGCAAGCACTCTGACCACTGAGCTAAATCCCCAGCCCCACACAATTAAAATTTAAAAATTAAGAAACCATATGCACAGAAAAAGGGAACATTAAGTAAAATCATTTTTTTAGAAAAAAGTCACTTTTTAAATTTTTGCCCAATGTTGCCTTGATTTTTTATTAATGATATATTGTCATGACTCAGGAAGATAAAAGCATAAACAGAATTTAATTAATCTAACAATTTTTGTAGTTGTTTTTTTTTAATTTTTGTAGTTTTATATTTTGTTTTTTAGGTGTGCATGGGTTGCATAAAGCTGAAATTCTTTGTCACTCTCTCCGTCAAGAGATAAGCGTTTAATTCTCCTCCCCTGGAATCTGGGCTGCCATTTTGCTTAACCAATACTATACAGCAGAAATAATGCTCTATCAATTCTAAGCCTACCCTCTAAGAGGTCTGGTTTTTTCTACCTTCTGCCCCTATGAATGCTCATTTTAGGGCACTCCCTCTCAAAACCTACCAGTTATACTCAAGTCAAATGAAAAGGCCTCAGGTGCTCTGGCCAATAGGTGCTTTGAGCTCCTAGATAGTAACCAGCATCAATTGTCAGCTATGTGATTAGCTGACACCTTAGAAGTAGTTACTCTAAACCTACTAAGCTGACACTGGGTGAGAAACAGAAATAAACTAGCCCCACAAATTATACAAACCTGAGAAAACAAATATCATTATTGTTTTAAGCCAGTAAAATCTGTGTTTTATCACACAACCAGAACAATCCCTTTTTTGCTGCTATAATTTAAGATCTATAGGGGCTGGGCATTTAGCTCAGCAGTTAGAATGCCTGCTTTGTAAACACAAGTGTCTGAATTCGGTCCCCAGCACAAAAAAAAAAAAAAAAAAATTTAAGATCTATAACAGTACCTGATATGCAGCATCTACTTTTAATAGATATAGCATTAAAATGAGTGTAAAAATGATGCCCTAGCAATAGACCAATCGAAAGGAAGTTATGGACTATTAAGTAAAAAGGGTAATTACAATACGTGAGTGTTACAGATCTGTATAGGGTACAAAGTCAAATGAGAAGGGAATACAGATTTGGTGGTGTGAGGAAACTTCCGAGAGCAGTGGTATTTTACCAAGACTTCACAAAAGTCAGTAAGGTGAGGTAGTAAGAATATTTCAGTAACAAGGTAAGCAAAAATATTCAATTACAAAAATCAAAGAGATCAATATAACAAAATTACACAATGTGAGGAAGGCAGAACAGGGAGACACAGCACTAAAAAACACACAACACTGTAGAAACTACAATGTTTTAAACTAGAGAGTAGGAAGCTCAAATGAGAGTTTAAAGAATCACCTGGTTGAGTTGGCAGTGGCAGTGCACACCTATAATCCAAACATTCTGGGAGACTGAGTCAGGAAGACAGAAAGTTCTAGCCCACCTGGACAACTCAGTGAGTAACAACTCAGTGAGACCCTATTAGAAATTAAAAAAATAAAAATGGGCCGGGAATGTAGTTCATTGTAAAGGCCCTAGATTCACTCCCCAGTACCACAAATAAATCAGTAAGAATATCAATCAATCAATCAATCAATCAATCAATACCTGGTTGCAGGTTGGGGATTCAGCTCAGTGGTTAGAGTGCTTATCTCACAAGCACAAGGCCTGAGTTCAATCCCCAGTACCAAATAAATAAATAAATAAATACCTGGCTGAAATAAATACCTGGCTGCAGAGGACCAGTCAGAAGACTTTACAGAGACACAAAAAAAGATGACAAAGAACTGAACTAGAGCAGAAGTAGTGGGGATGAAGACATAATGGATTCAAGAAGCAGACTCCAGTGTAAGCGTGTGAGAAAAAGGAGGGAAAAAAAATGCGTCTTGACTTGAATAATTAAGATGATAATGGTGATGTCCCCCTAAGGTTTAATAACATAATAAAAAACTAAAAAACTCTATAGAGGACAAATAGGTTTTATAAAAGAAGATGGTAAATTCAGTTGCACACACAGAGTATGAGTTTCCAATGGGGTGTCCAAAAGTGGAGTTCTCCAGTGGGCAGACACACAAATCTAAAAGAATTAAAATCAGAAATGTCAAATCTCATTTTAGAAGCTTTTTCTAACACTCATCTTTCACTACTTCCATTGTAATCTTCAACTGCTGTCTTATTCTTCCCATTGCTGGGACAAAATACCCAACACCCCCAAGTTAAAGCAGAAAAGGTTTATTTCAGCTCAGTTTGTAGATGTTTCGGACCAGTCAGCTGGTTCCAGGCAAGGCAGCATGGCAGAGAAGAAACAGTCCATGTCAGAACGGGCAGGAGGCAGCAGCAGCAAGCCTCCCTTCCATTTTTATCCTATCCAGGATACAAATCTTTTGGGTGGTACCACCCACACCCACGGTAGGCCTTCCCAGCCAGAACTATGCTAAACCAAACAGTAGACTAATTTAGTACCACACACCCATAAATCCAGTATCACACACCCTAGATTCAGCCAGCTCCAAAAAGCTCCACCTATCAGTACATAAGGCTTAGGGGGGACATCTAGATATAAACCATAACAAACACTCAATTACTATTATATCATTCTCTGATAATTTCAGAAAGTATATCTCACTACAATCTCTCTCTCTCATGTTTCTTTAAGGCTTTTATGTTATGAAGAAACCAATTTTAGTCAACATTTTACCACACTCTTTGTAGAGTAGTTTGATTGCTAGTGGTCAGGGTATTCTGCATACAGTTTTGTGACAAGAAATAAGAACCTTCAGGGGATGATCAAGACCCACTCCCCGCCTGGTGCAACATATCTCAAAGAAAGGAAACACATGGAGAGTAAATTAAAACAGAAAACAAAAAATCAGTAACAGGGCAGAGGTAAAGGAGTCTAAAAATTGGAAATGGAGCCAGAGAAAGAGAGTTCACATACTAGGAACTTCCCAATTCCTTCCCCTCCCATTTCGGCCTACCTTCACTACATCCAGGTCTACTTATCCCAATGGCTACATTATACTCCGTTTTAACAACTACAGAATTTGGCCTGGAGAATTATATGTAGTCCATGTAGGGAACATGACTTAAAAGAAAACTCACAATAAAGAATTATTATCAACAAAAAGAAAAAGAAAATCTTGAGATTTGATACTGTAAACAAGCTACTCAATGTTGCACAATCTGAACTCGGTGGTCAGTCAGTTTTCTCTTTAAATTTCCACCACACTGCACAGGAAAATCTGCAGACTCTCAGAAAGTATAAAACCTCAGAGTAACAGCTGAAGAGCAGAGCTAGATGACCACAATTGCAAAGAAAGTAACCTAATTTAGTACCAAGATTGCAGGCAGTTTTAACTTGAAGTACCAGAGAGCTATGTACATTACCAGGAGCTTTTTGGCATAAAAGTAGAATCACACAACTTCTAAGCTTGAAGAGTCTTCTGATATCATTTGGTAGAGTAGTTTTCCAGATATTTTAAAACCCTTTTGAAAGCAGAGTAGATCAAATCACAATAGTATCATATCAAAACATCTTATTTCAAGCCAAAGAAATTTTAGAAAACTTTCCCAGCGCAGCTTCCATAGCTGAAAATTAATAACAAAAAATCCTTACACAAAAATGGCTAGCTCCGAATGTTATGATTATCTATCTAAAAAAAAAAAAAAAACTAAGAAAAATCAACTGAAAAGCCACTACATAAAATACCTAAGAAATCCAGGAAACAACTATTTAAAAAATAAATATACAAAAAAACCCACCTCATCTATTTACCACAAATCAGGTAAGCAAATATTATTTACAGAGTCTGAAAAAAAAAAGTATACACACTTCAGCAGTTTGCTTGCAGCAGTTCAATTAACTTGTATCAATCTCACGATGTCTTAATAAATTTAGTATTAAAATACTTACACAAGATTTTTTTTTCTGAGGCATACATTTTTTGGCAGACTCTGTACACATATATAAACTTTAAGCCTTAATAAACTTGAGAGAGATTCCATTAACAATTTAAAAAAAAAAACCAAAAAACAGTAGGACAGAATAGGCCAAATGATAGTTTCTGACATCTGAAAAAAGAAAACTTAGTATTGAGGAAACTAGCTAATCAAAAGCTTAAAATTTTCTTGCACTCTCAACCTCACTCTACACAATCAAGCATGTTTTGGAATAACTAAACCAAAAGTTGGAAATGAAAGTGTGAAAAGAGAAAAATATAAATTAATTGCTACATAAACATAAGATAGCAAAGGTCTATCTACACAAGAAACAAAGGAAAAGCAAGATTTAACTACATAAAATGTCAAAATTTGTAAGCAGGCAAGAGAAAGGAAAGAAATACAAAGCCAATTAAACCTAAATAAAGCTATTAAAGGAAAAAAATGATTAACACCTAATAATAGCAAGGTACAAGGCCTCTCAAATGGCTTTTTGTAAAGAGTAACTGGTATAACCTTTCTGGTGGGCAATTTAGTCAAGTACCAAGCACAGGCACATATTTTTTACCCAGTAATTTCACTCAAAAGAATTTTCCCTAAATAATGCAGATACAAAGGAATAGTACCAAAAGCGATTTTCATTGTAGCACTACTTGTCAGAAAGGTTCAAAGAAATCTAGACGTTTGAAAATAAAGGACCACTTATATAAAGACACAGGTACAATGAAGCAATATCCAGCCATTAAAACGTTATATGAAGTGTGATGACAAGTAACATATTAAACGAGAAACACAAGCAACAAATAGTATGAATCTATTTTTTGGGTTTCTTTAAAAGGTACGCGTATTCGTGCACACTCCACAAGATTTAAAAAAAAAAAAACTAAAATTAACCCCTACATTACTTAAGAGAAATGAAGATGGATGGGGAAGCAATTTATCCCAAGCCTCCTTAAGCCACTCATATCTACTAATCAAAATTCTTGTAAGACTCTGTACCTTATGGAAGAAAAAGAAGACTTGTTTCACAAATGCAATAGACAAAGACAGAAAGATTGGTAACACCTACCCATCTCATTAATGTTACCTCTCCAACCCTGTTCCCCAAAATCCACCAAAGATTTAGGGCAATCAATCTACCATCTCACTCCAACACACAGAGAGTTGTATTAACCTTTAAGTCCTCTTGGATTTCTGCCAAATAACTAATGAGACACTTCCAAATGTAACTGTTCTGGGAAACCAAACAGATTTATTCTAATTTTCACCAGCCATCATCAGTCTGTACATCTCTGCATCCTGAACCTAGGATTTAAACTCTGTGTTCTTACAACTTTGTATCATCTCAACTCTATCAGAAGGTAGGGACTATTCCTTTCTGCTGTGTTTTCCACAAGGTGGTCACATCAGAAACAGAGGTTTACTTCTCAGTAATTATTCTTAAGATTCTCCACCTTTTTATCCCAGGGACAAAAACATTACTAACTCTAGGAAATAAAACATACCTGCTAATCAATGGTTGCTACTCAGTTTTCTAAACTACTACTTGCTGTATACAACCCAGCATTTGTTTAGGCATCTCTCAAGACGAGACAGACCTGAAGAGAACTTTAAGAAATTTCCGACAGTGTGGGTAAAGTCATGGGTAGCTTAATGAGTGAGAAATATGTCATCAGACAATTTAATCACTGTAAAAACATTGTAGAGAGTATCTACACAAACCTAGGTGAATCATTCAACATGGGCTCTTTATCAAAAGACATGTTAAACATGAGGTGTAAGAAGCTTCTGCTGGAGTAATACAGCATACTATTTTACAGTAGTTTTTTTTTTTTAATAAAGTATGCTCTAACAACAAAAAGTAAATACATATACCTGCAACATACTTATTACCAAATATTTTGTACCATACATAATTATATATGCTATCCTTTTGGCAGTGCAGTAGGTTTGCAGTATCACCACAAACACATAAATATTGTGCTACATTATGACAACTACCATATCATTAGGTGATAGGAATTTGTTTTTTGTTCTGTTTTGTTTTTGTTTTTTTTTTTCTGGGCACTGGGGATCGAACTCGAGGCCTTGTGCTTGCTAGGCAAGTGCTCTGCCACTTGAGCTAAATCCCCAACCCCGGTGATAGGAATCTGTTAGCTCCATTATACTCTTACAGGACCACCATCATATATGCCATCCACCATTAACAGAAACATTTTTTGTTTGAGACAGGGTCTCATTATGTAGTTTAGGCTGGCCTTGAACCATGTGGCTCAGTCTGTCTTTGAACTCATGGCAATCTTCCTGCCTCAGCCTCTCGAGTGCCTGGATTACAGGTCTGCACCACCACTCCTGGCTAGACATGACTTTCTATAATTATAAAAACTTTCTCTAATAGCAGGCTATCATATTGTGATTACTGGACCTAATACGTGTGTCCACAGCAGGATTTTCTTCATATATATATATACACACGTATATATATACACGTATATATATGTATGTATACATACGTATGTATACACATACGTGTATATATATATATATACATACACACATATATACACCACAGCTAGCTTGCCATGGTATATACAAACCTCATATAAACCTTACCTTTTAAATGTAAACCTCATGACCTGCAAAGTCATAAAGATACACATTCTTAACAAAAATTTATGAAAACCTGTAGGCAGGTATAATTCCTATTTCAAATCTCTTCAAGATTATTTTGTTTCAAAAAAGTAATCCAGTAACTACTATCCTACACAACTGAGTTAACAAAAGTGATAAATCTGCAGTTACTAAGCATTTTCATAGTCACAAAAACCACATGCAGCATTGAACAATGACTGAATATTACCTTCAGATGTTTTCATCCAAACTAATGTTTGTTCGGGCTTTTTTTTTGTTTTATTTTTTTTTTTTTTTTTTTTTTTTTTGGCAGTACTAGAGATTGAACCCAGGGCCTTCTCACTGAATACACCCCAGTCCCGTTTTGTTTCTTCATGCTCAGGCAGGGTCTCACGAAGCCACTAAATTAACCAGGATGGACTTAAGTTTGTGATCCTCCTGCCTCAGCCTTTCAAAATCCAGGAATTACAGGCCAGTACCACCAGCCTCGGTTCAAATTAATGAACACTTAATAAGCATCTACTATATGCCAGTCCTATTCTACAAAAGTTCTCTGTCTGGTCAATGATAGAGGTACTATAATGAAAATAACCACATATAAACTTATACATACATACACACACATAGACCCAACTCCTTATCTTTATCTCCAAAGAAGAAAAGAACTCTGAAAACCAAAAATATCATCAAAACTTGACCTAAATGATAAAGCATTTTATAGTCTTTGTTATATTAGTTAATGTAAATATATATAATTTTCTGGGAGAATTCAGGTGTACATTTATGGGATGATTGCTCCTATCCACAGGAGCTTTCATTATATACAACATATGTACCATATTAACTTTTCAAATTCCAAAAATTATTTTTACTTCTGAGGCACACAGGATATGGGTTTCAGATAAAGGGTCTGTAGACCAGGTCTAGAGAACCTAAAGAAAAAATGTTTGAAAGAGTAAAGGGGTCAGCTAAGATAAGTAAAAGACACGAAGACAGTGTTCAGAAAAAAAGGTAATCCTATTCCAGGCTTCCCAATACCATCATTGAAAATTTTAAACCAATCCTTTTACATCACCACCAAAGACATCTTTTTCAGAAGCCTTACTTCCCTGCCTTAAAAGACCTGAGCTGTCAACCCATTATTTACTTATAATTCCCAAAAAGGATAAAAATAGTACTGTATCAATTTTGTATTTTCATCCAAAAAGTATAAACTATTTTGTTGGCTGGCCCATATAGTAGAACATGGTATCTAACCCCTACACGATAGCATGAAACATTTTACACACACACGCAAACACTCATTTAATTCTCAAAACAACCTTGTAAGGTAATTACTATTATGACTATTTTAAAGATGAGAAAGTGAGACACTATTGAGGCTAACTGGTAGCATGGCATCATTACAGGTATCACAGTAATAAAGCATTTGTAAAAAAAAATACTAAAATCATTCAGCAGTAAGTGAAAATATAAATTAGGAGCCCTTCGTTTGAACATGCAACAAATGTTCCCTTAAGTTTACTGTAAGTAACGTCTTGTCCACTCAGCTGTGAGGCCGAGAGAGCATGGCAGACCAGATGTGGCCATGCCACCCATTGTAAAGCATCAGTGCAAGAAACAGGAACACCAGCAAGTGAGTATTCAGCAAGGATTTCAACATTATGTACTCTAATATTCGAAGAACAAGAGAGAACTTGTACAATTCTGACTGTGAACAACCTCTTAGCCTCTTCTTATGGTTCAACTGATGTAATGTGTAATGGTAATAAACCATTACATGGGCATTATTTTTAAATGTATGACGTGTAGACTGGTTAACATTTCCCTAAATAACGTGTTTTTGAGAAAGTATTTCTGAGATTTATTGTTATACTGACTTCTTTCCCAAACTCAATGTTACCCCAACCAACCCATAAACTCTCTCCTTTCTTCCTGCTTACCAAACCCGCCACTCACATTTCCCAAGTTCTAGTACACACACTATACATACTGCCATTCTAGTAATCTCTCAAGCACCACTCCTCAGACTCGTACAGAAATAAGACAAATTAGGGAGAGAGGGTTAAAGGAAGGATGATATATTATTTTTATGAATCAAAATTATTCAAAAGATAATTCTTTATTCTAGGGTTGTTCTTACTTTTTCAGTATTAAAATATAATGACCAATGTTTTGTTTTTATTGTCCTCACTGGCTAAATAAAAGGTCAGTAATTTCGTTGATCCCTAAACCTAAGTGTTAAGAAATATAAAAACAATTATAGAGAAATCTAGTGAACCCCTAAACCCAAATATTAGGACAGCAAACCAACTAAATCTACCATGTCTGCACAGGGTGTGGGTGTTTGCAGGACATGAAGGAATGAGGAGAACATGAAAGAAACTCAGTGAGTCAAAAGGAAGTACACACTTTCATATTTAACAGTGACACAGAAACTCAGATTGAGCCAGCAAACAGGTCCAAGCAAAATACAATTTTGCAGATTTCAGTATTTTATTCAGAAAAGATTGTAAGTATTAAGGGTTTCATTCTAGAACAGACTAAAATGCAGGAAATAAAATAAAATTTTTACTTTTCTTTTTCTTATTTGGTGCTGGGGATCGAACTCAGGGCCTTGTACTTACCACTCAGGCATTCTAACCACTGAACTAAATGCCCAGCCTGAGAATTTTTACTTTTAAAATGAAAAGTAAAGCTCATAATTTTCAATAATGCTAGAGAAAAAAGGATTGAAAAAGAGTATCACTGGTTTACTTTTAACAAAGGCAGCAAACAGACAAACTCTGGAGTCAACAAGTCAGAATATCAGCTCTCCTTTATCTGTGTAAACCCAGGCATGTGACTCTCCCTCTCTGCTTCCTTCTCCTTAAAGGGTGTTATGAGGACTAAACGAGTTAAGACATGCAAAGCTCTTAGAACAGTGTCTAGCACTTACTAAATGCTTCAAAAGTAGTGTTATACAATTTTAGAACATGAAGAAATGAAGGTAATGACTAGAAGACTATAAAAATTTGGGACTTGTTGCTATCATACTTCCATAAATTAAATACATGATTAAAAAAAATTACCTTAGAAAACAATCTGAACCCAGTTAGGACAACCCTCAGTGAGCGACTCTCAATTTTTTAAAAATTTGCTTCCAAGGCTCAAGAATGCAATAGCCAACTGAGGCTGCATATAAAACGTTGAGAGAAAATAATAATAATAATAAAAAGTTGAGAGAAAGCAGACACTCAGTATTTCTTCAACAAAAGAAATTTTCACCCAGCAGTATATTCAGATACATAGGATCACTTGTCTATATGTATGTTCATAAAACCCCATTACTTATAGATAAGCAGGTCTTTCCGCTAGAAATGCAAGCTTCTATAGGAAAAATCATAGGGCAGGTGATGGGGCACCACACCGCTTACAGACAACGTATATGCACTCCTCCTCTATCCCTCCCCCACACATTTGTCCAACTCTGCAAATGGATTTCCCTAGCAAGACTTCTCAGTTCACTCTGCCAACTGACCCTCTTGCCCAGTCACCTCTACAGCCAGAGTAGAATACTAAAAGGAGCACGTTCATTTACAGATACACTTCCGGGTTATTTCTTAGCCCAGAAGTTACCTACATCCTTGGTACTCAAGAGTCTTCTTTTCCTGCAGCAGTTTAGAAATGCAAAATATCAAGGAGTACCACCGAACTACTGAATTAGGAGCTGCATTTTTAGCAAGGGTTCAAATAATTCCCATGAACAGTAAGGTTTGAGTGCTCTTTGACACTGCTGCAGTTAATGTTCGTTCACATTTGAATTCAGAAATACGATATGAAAATTACCAAGATAAGGAATTGGAAAAGTCTGAAGAGAAATAACCAATGTATAAATCAATTTCTTTTCCACTGACACAAAAAATGTTCAAAGGTTTTTCAGCAATGCCTACATTCAATGCTTCCTGCTTTTATTTTGCGCAACAGCACAACACTAATAATACGTATTTTCCCTCGAACTCTATTTTGAAGTACAAAGGAATGACTGGGTCTAGAAAATTTCTGCGCAAACCGACCCAAGTGTGTAACACACATGTTAAAATTTCGAGGTTTACTCCAATTCAGAGTTGACAAAGTCTCGAAAAAGTCATTACACGGAGGGGAAAAAAAACAACAACTAAATGATATAAACTTTAAACAGTTCATATTTCTGGAATTGAAACTACTTAATAATTAGTACTAAAGAAAGTCTAGGTCGCTTGTAGACCAGAACCTTGTTTTGGAAGCCTTGTGTGCTCCCAGGAAAGTAGTCAAGGGAAGGGGAAAAAAAAAAAACAAAAAGAACCCTAAACTCCCTAGCTACAAAGTTTTTCTCATTTCTGTAGATCTCAAACTTGTAGTTCTTACAGGTGAACAGACATAAGCCGTCCTATAACAAATGAAGGAGACGTGATGGAAAGGGTTCTGTCTTCTACAGCCTGCATTTTAAAAGGCTGCAGGATTCCGGGCCCGTTTCGCTTCCGGCCTGTGAAGGAAGCGCGCTGGCCCGGGCCGAAATGAACAGGGAACTTGACCAAGTACGAAGTGGAGCCCCAGCTCGGCGGCCGAGTCTGGCCCGCTGGCTCCAGCTGGCCTCGCAGCCGAGTCCCCGACCTGCGGCGGCAGGCGGGCAGGCTTGGGCGGCACCCCGCCTCCCTCCGCCCAGCCCCCACGCCGCCCGGGACGCGCGCACACGGCGGGTGGCGCGGTGGCCGCCTCAGGCCCTCCGGTGGGGCGGCAGCACCCTCAGCAACAGTGGCGCGAAGGGAGGCACGATGCGCCCTGGAGAGGCTGAGGGGCAGGCCCGGGAAGGAGCGACTGCACGTGAGGGTGCGCTGGAGGGAGGCGGAGGTGCTCGGGGGCTTGGGTCTTTTTTACCATTATCGTCATTTTGTTTTACCTGTGGCGCAGAAGGGCTCCCCAGCTCCTATTCCCTGAATCCTCCTCCTCCCCTCCTCTCTCTCCCTCAGTCTGCCAGGCGCTCGCGGAGCCGGCCGGGCTCGGCCCGACCTGAAAGAAAACAGGGCGGGGGGGGTGGCGGTGACCAACGGCCACGTGACCACGCTCGCGCCGTAACGACGGCCGCCTCCTACCGCGCGCCCTCCCCGCGCCGCACCTCTAATAACCCTGCGGCCTGATCGCCCAGGAAGCTCGTGCGCAAGCGCCTCCCCGGGCCCGGAGTCTGCGCGGGCGCGCGAGACGCTCGCTTTCCAGCCCAGGTGTCTGAGGCCCTAAAGGCGCGAAGCGCCTAGGGGTAGGGAGTGAGCCCTCGTCTGCGGAGCCCGGCCCTGCCGCCGCGCATGCGCACAAGGTCTTTCGCCCTCCGCCTTTGCTCCGTTCTCCCCACCCGCGCGCTGTTTGGACTGGCAGCAGGTTTCTGGGTCATGATCTGGGGTTCACGCTCACCGTAACTTTTCCCGGGTGGAGGAGCGAATTCAACTCCTGAGGCCCTACTAAGAGTCTGGCAGTCCTGCCAAGGAACGTACATTTCCCCGTAAATGAAATAACTGAGTAAACTTCTGACCCAGTTCATCTGTCACTGAAATTTACCTATCTGCTTTACGGGACTCACTAGCACTTTGTGCAGACCTACTTTGTAATATACCCTCTAAAAATATCAAAGTTGTTACTTACAAGCCCACAATGCTAACCTCGGGTTTTATTTTTCCTCAAACCCAGAACAATTTAAGCCTTGTAGCATCTCCCTAGAGATCTGATGACTGACCATGAGAATTCAAGCAATGTTTAAACCCTAATCTTGCTGCCCTCAGCCTCTGCTTAACCATGATTTAAGATTCCCTTTAACCCAAGCACATGGGATGCTGGTGTTTATTTCCCCAATATGAAAGCTTGTAAGTGGTAATGCTAATTACAGTGGTAAATGCTTCACCTAGTTAAAAAAAAAAAAAAGATTTATGGTCTTTTATTAGCCCATCTTTACAAAGAGTGCCAAAGGAAATTAATTCTGTGAAATCCACAAAAAGGAAACCAAGGCAGAGAAAGGTCAGACTTCCAAAAGTTATCTTCAGAGGAAGGAGAATGTGTGGGAGATTTTTGTTCTGTTCAAATGCTCCACTTCACACAGGGATTCCTTCTTTTTCTGTTGCCCTTCTTTACAGAAGCTGAACAGGGTTGTTAGTCCCCCTGGCTAGATTTAATCAGAACTAATAAAATTTTAAAACTTTCAGATGAGAGTTCTGGCTAAACTAGTCATCCTCACCGCCATTAGGGAATACAGAGATGGTGGTCAAGAGACAGCGCTGGCAACAAAATCCTAGAAAATGTTGGGGTTTGTGTCATATGTGAAGAAACAGTGCAAACGTCATCCTTCACTCTCTCTGTGGCAGTTACTTACAGTCAGTAGAAACTGTACTTTCAAATTTGAAGTTCTGAACTTTTCCCCAGCTAGTGCATGATTCTCTGGATGCTGATTCTCTGCATGGACAGCAAGTTGTAGCTCGCAGTCAGCCAAGGTAAACAACCTGTATTCTACAAGGTACATAATGGGCTTTCTTCCCCGGTCCTAAAAACGTTTCTCACACCAGATCCTCATCATCTCTTTCCTGAACTACTAAAAAAATCAATCATCAGATTCTTCCATTTTGCAGAGAGTCACTAAGTATCCAGATTACTTGTGTTTATTGTCAAGCAAAAAGTGAGGAGATACGGAAAACCAGCCTAGTCATCCCTATTAACTTTGCACTGATGGTTCCCAGACTGGGAGACCCAGATAGCCTCATAGAATACAACTGCATTGATCTTTTAGGCCACAACAATAGTTCTAGGGACCCAGCTTCCCTCTGGCTTCTCACATTCTTACTACCCAAGAAACTAAGGGATCTGCTAGACTGTGAAGCACCCTGACATGGCAGAGAGGGGCCTGCAGTCTAATCTTGGAAAAAGAAACTAAAACAATAAAGCTAATGATTAATAACTCTATAAAACATAAACATTGTATAAAAATTAATTTAGAATTATGCTACTTATAATGTGTTTAAAGTAGAAGAATTAAATTAGACTAACATCACAGTATTGTTAGAAAAATAACAATTGTGGCACTTGGTTTTGCAGCTGCCTATATGTTAGTTGAGTCTGCTTTTATATCTATGTGCCTTCTTCGTCTTGGGTACCAGAGAAGCACAAATAATACAGAGCCCCCCCCAAAAAAATGGAAGCTGGAGGGACGAGCCTTTGACAATTACTGGCTTTCTCCTAGGCCTCTACATATGTGAACACTAAGCCTAGCCTGCTCTGGCCAGGCCATCTTCCACATCCCTTCTCCTAGCTCTCTTCTACAACCCTCAACTTGTGCAAATTAATTGGCCATTGTCAGGTCCTGAATTTGCCATAGTGATCTAGATTAACATGATAAGATGCATGTCCTGCAATGTGTGGTTGTCTGGTGGGAAAAGGGTTATAGTAAGCATGGGGTGTCTATGAGACCAGCAGCAAGAATCATTTCTTCATTTGGAGCTGGGTTATAAGTCAGTGGTGGAACAATTGCCTAGCATCATGGAGCCTGGGTTCAATCCCCAGCACAACAGTTTTTTTTTTTAATAATTTCTTGTTACCATTTATGGTATCCATAGAGATATCCTACTCAGATCTCAACTAGAACTTTCTTAGAACTGAACCACAGTCTAAGGCTCTTCCTAACCAAACTTCATCCTTCCCCCATAGCATTCCCAGGTGACAGATCTCCTTGTAGTCTGGCTCTCCTACCACCTATCCTGTCTCCTTCCCTTTATCCTGTAGTGGCACTCTCCTGATAAAGTTTTGTACACCTAATCTTCTCTTGGCTCTATTTTCTGAGAACCTGGACTAAAATGTATCCTCGTTCTAGAACTTCCTCTGACCCATTCTTGTACTACAACTACAAGTCACTACTATGTATATCAAGAATTCTAAATAATTAATTCTTTGTGGTCTTCAAATTTAAACAACTTTTCATCTCCCAGGACTATCCATTAAAATACAGCTAAAACGCCAGGTTAAAAAAATAAAAAACAGCGAGGTAAAGCCTTTCACTTTTAAAGAAAATAAATATTTCAAAGTTACTTTCACTATAAAGGTGATTAAGATTATAATAAAGATTGTAAGATTAAGAATAAAAATTTCTAAAAGTTTTATAGGGTAACATGGCATTTAGGTATCCCACTCCCCATTCTATGTTCTTGTAGCAGATACTCTGGGGGAGTGTTTAACCAGCTCATAATAACTACTATCAACCTCCATCCCTTAATTACCTCTCCTTTCTCCCTATTCCTAACCCTTCATCAAAAACTTGAAACAAATCATGTTGATCAGCTTGTCTTTCTAAGAGAATTGAGAATTGGTATCAAATGGCAAATAATCTTTCTGTGGTGAACTGTAAAACTCAATAGGTCATTTTTACCAGCCAAGCTTTGACAAAGAGACTAGAAACCACTTCATTTATTTACAACAGAGGGAGTTTAACTCGGAGAATGACTTACACGTGATAGGATCCATGCGCAGCAAAGAAGCAATGGAGCTGTTACCCACAGATTAGCAACAGCAGGAGAGAGCTGGAGTGCCTCTTAGCTGACAAGACACAGGAAAATATCATAGTCCGAGACTCCCAGGCTGAGGTTATCTAGAAGAATCTATACCATGGTACGTACAGAATCTGAGTAATTCTATGCAGAGAGATTTCTACTTAGGGTAGTTTTCCTTGGAAGGAGCTATAAGCATAGTGTGTACTCACAAGGTATGCCCACTCTCCACCAACTACCTCAGAGGAATGGGAGCGGGTTAGTTTCCTAAAGAAGGGGAAGAGACGTTTGGCAGACAAAACAATAAGTGTTCACTACATTCCTTCCGTTAGTTACCCAGCACATGTATATACCCTTTTTCTCATGTATAATTTGAAAACACTCTCACCTGATACAACCATTTATTAATCCTGTAATTAAAGAGTAGCTATTAGTAGTATATAACCAATCAATCAGTAGTATTAGAGTTGGCTGTAAAGTCATTTTAACTCTTATCCTAGTCCTGAAAAAAAAAAATCTTTAGAGAGCCCCCCCCTCCACACACAAAAAAGCTAAAACCAGAAATTGATTTGTATATAGTGTCGGCATACATATTTGTGATAGACTGCTAGCTCCTCCTCCCTTCCAAATCTATTTTTCTCTCCTTCCATTGGAATTGAGCTTTAGCTGGGCACAAGGCCATCCATCTGGAGGCTATGTTTCCCATTCCCCCTTGTAACTGGGTGTGACCATGTGACTTAATTTTCATCCATGCAAGAGGGAGCAATGTGCTCATTTTCCACATTACTTGCTTAAAAGAAAATTGCTTGCCCTACACTACCTCTTCATCTCTATTCCTGCCATCTGAAACACAGACATGCTGGTGACCCAGCTCCCACTATGCACAGACTGGCAGAACAAACAGGTGAAAGGAAACTAGTTTTCTGGATTGCTTCATGGAAACCTGCCTACCCAACCTGGACTGTTCCACTGTACCTTTTATTAGAGAAAAAGAAAAATACATAGTGGTGCCTCGGTTTACAAACTTAATTTGTTTTATGGTTTGGGGGAGGGACTGCTGTGTTTGTGTTTGTGTGGGGAAGATGGCCATGGTTGTGGTTATTACCCTATATGGAGTTTGCAAAAGGAAACAGAATTGTGCCAAACGCTTTTGTCTGTGAAATGAATTGTTTGCCAACAGAAGCATTTGTGAATCAAGGTATTACTGTACTTTATTTTGGCCACTGACTTTTTAACCATTTTTGGGGGGGACAAGTTCTGGGGATCAAACTCAGGGCCTTGTGCTTGCTAGGCAAGTGCTCTACCACTGAGCTAAATCAAAACCAAGCCCTTTTAAGCCATTTTTTAAACCCATATACTTTATACTCTACCTAACATGATATGTAAGATACTGTATTTTGTTAACTAAGGGGCAATATGAAGGATCTCATGAAAAATTATCTAGATCAATTTTTAAAACCAAAAAAAATTTTTTTTAACTATAAACAGACATATCCAAGTGCCCTTAGAGGAAATTATGTTGAAGTTTATCTGAGGAATGTCAAATGCCTTGACACTGTAAGGTCCATTTTTGCAATGTTATGCTTTTGGCATCACCAGGGCAAATATACTCTGAGTTGCTCTTAACTCCCTTCTGCAATGTTGTTTCTGGGCCACCTCAGACACACTGCAATGGAGCTAGTTGATCATGGATTGAAACTCTGAAATGATGAAACAAAATAAACCTTTATTCCTTTGAGTTTTTCCTTAGGTATTTTGTTACAACAATGAAAGCTGACTAACACAGAAAAATGGTACCAAGAGCAGGGTCATTGCTGTAACTACCTAACAAATGTGTTTCAGAAGCATTTGGAACTGGTTTGTGGGCAGGATTTGGAAAAGTTTGTAGACGCATGCAAGAGAAACCTTAGAACATTGTAAGTGGAGTTTAATGGGTGATTCTGGATGGCAATCACAAGGCCAGAATGCTGATAGGAACATAGACTCTAACTACTGTGTTGGTGAGGTTTCAGAAAGAAATGAGGGCTCTACTGGGAATTAGACTTGAGGCCATTGGTGTATAATGTGGCAAAGAATTTGTCTACATTTTGTCTGAATATGGAGAATTTTATGCAAGGTTGAATTTAAAGGTGATGAGCTAATTAATCTAGCCAAGGAAAATTCAAGGCAGCTCAACATGCAGGCTGTAGTATAGATATTGCTAACTTCAATTTACAGTAAGAATTGGAAACAAAAAGCAAAGGGGAAAAATATGAAAAAACTTTCAGTTTGGCTAGGAAAAAAAAAGCATATGTATCATATTAAATAGAAACCAAGTAATTTGCACTGGGACATCAGGAAAATAGCCTTGTGGGCATTTCAGGAACTATCAAGACCACACTCATCACAGACTCAGGGGTTTAAAAGTATAAAACTTTCATTTGAAAAGAGAGTTCCTGGGCCCCATACTTGAGCAGGGCCACCTATCCACCTTGGCTTCCCAGGATTCTTCTCACTGGGCTCAGCTGTCCAAGCATTTAGAGGCCACTGCAGCTGTGGCTAAGCTACTGCTCAGGGTGGCAGTAGACTTTGGCATCATGCATATGGTGCTGGTTTTGCAGACATACAGAGTACAAGCCTTAGAAAGTCATGATAGCTTCAGCCAAAATTTCAGAGGAAGGCCTCAGAAGCAGGGCAGTATGTGACAAAATTGGAGCCCCTGCATGAGCCTCTGAGAAAGTGATATATGAAGCTGTGAGACTAACACAGTTACTTAATCTCTGTGGCTTAAGTTCCATCTCTGAGGTGGAGATAAAATAATCCTTAATATATTAGTTATGGTGAGCATCAAATGAGCTATACTCCTACAGTGTTTTTAGCACACAATAACCATTCAATTAAAAATAGATACAATGTTAGCTTAGAATCTTGATCAGAAAAGGCAGGCTAAAGAAGAAGGAATTATTCTAAATATAATAATAATGATTGAAATACAGTGTTTGCACACTCAGAATAGCAAATTCTGGACTTTATTTTGGACATCAAAAAGACAAAGATACCTTTTGCTATGTTGTTCAAACATCTTCCATGATACACCTAAATGATATAACTAAAGGATGTGCCTTATTGATAATAAAAAGTAATGTCTTTTTTCAATTTTCATTTTTTGGTACGTGTTTGCAATACACAATGATTATATTCCTTGTGGGGAGTTGGTGCATGTACATAATACATCTTAAATTTTTCATCCCCTTCCTCCATCTCTTTGTCCTCGTCCTATTTGCAAAAGATCTGGCTCCCTATTTCATATTATATATCTTTTGTTTTGCTCTTTATATTTTGAGTTTCTCACATAAAAGAAAGTATGTGATATTTAAGCTTGTGTGTCTGATTTATTTCACTTAACATTATGGTCTCAAGGTGCATACATTTTCCTAAAAATGATTTGAGTTTATTCTTCTTTATGGCAGAGAAGTACTCCATTGTATGTGTGTAAATACCACATTGTCTTTATCATTCATCTGCTGATGGATATACAGGCCATTTCCAAGCTTTAGCTATTGTGAGTTATACTGCTATAAACATGGGAACATATGTATCACTGTAATATGATATCTTTAACTCTATTGGGAAGATACCCAGAAGAGGAATAGCTGTATTAAATGGAATTTCTCCTTTTAGTTTTTTGAAGAGTCTCCATACTTCTTTCCATGATAATTGTTCTGGTTTACATTCCCAACAAAGAACAAGAGTTCCTTTTTCCCTGAACCTCACCAGCATTTGTTATTATTTTATTATTTAAAGATAGCCATTCTTTCTGGAGTGAAATAGAATCTCAGTTTTGTTTTAATTTCCCAGAGATACTGTACATTTTTTCATGTATTTATTGGGTACTTGTACCTCTTCTGAAAAGTGTCTGTTCATTTCAGCTGCCCATTTTTTGATTTGAAGGTCTTTTATTTTGAAGGATCTGAGGTTTTTGATATTAGTCCTCCATCTGAGGAATAGCTGGCAAAAATTTTTTCCCATTCTCTTGTTTGTATCTTTACTCTGCTGGTTGTTTACTTGGCTATGCAGAAACTTTTTAATTTGTTAATTCTTAATGATATTTCTTATGCTTTTGTTCTATGTTTTAGCAATTATTCCCACTGAATTACTTTTTCATTGGTATGTGTGATGTTGATTGATTTTGTCAATTTGAGTAAGAAACATGCAAGTAAATTGGTTCAGCATAGTTCTGGGTGTGGAAGACCCACCCTAGGGAAGACTGTCGCCAAAATGGTAGAAAAGGGAAACAAAGAAGGAAGCTTTGCTTCTGTTTCTTCAGAGGAGCTCTTCTTTGCCTGCACCTCAGACTCTTCAGCCTCCAGAACAGACCCTTCAGCCTTCAAGCACAGACCCTTCAGCCTTCTGATATGGACTTGCACAGGACACTACAGTGAGCTCCAGGCCTTCAACTGGAACCTTTGGATCTCCAGCATGCAGACAGATCTTTTGCACTCTTCCACATCTGACTCTGGGCAGCCCTTGTAAGCCAATCTTGTAAATTCTTATATATTTGTTTATCTTGGCATTAAATCTGTTTCTCTAGTAAGCACTGACTGATACAGTATGTGTAGATGGGTCCCTGATAAATGTATTTCAACAACTTTATAGTGTATGCCATATGAGACCTCTATATTTTTTCCAAGTACAGGCTAAAAGGTTGTGCCAAGAAAAGCTTAAATAAGTAACATGATATATCATTTAGTTCAAAACCCGTGTCAAGGTGTTTGTACCATTGTGTTCTGAGCAGCTGCTCAAATGGCTGTCTTTCCTTGGACTATGAACTCCTCAAAAGCAAGTAGTATGTCTTATTTACTTTTGAATATTCAGTGTTTTAAGAAGTTCTTTGTGTTTGGTAGGTATTCAATAATGTTTGAAGTGAATAAAAGTAAATATGTATTACATTATAAAAACAATTTCCTATTTGATCAGAGTATTATTTATTGTGAAGTAATAAGTTGAACTTCTTAAAAAGAGTGTATGTTTATCCATCCAAAATTTCTGCAGATCAAGAGTCTGCACATGGCTTAACTAGCCTTTTTGCTTCAGGCTCTCTCCACATGTTTGCAATCAAGTTGTTAGCTGAGGCTGCAGTCTATCATATTCAGTTCTGGCTAGTTATGGGAATGAGAGCCTCAATTTCTTACTGGATGTTAGTTGGAGGCTGCCCACAGTTTCTTACCATGTGAACCTCACCACACAGAAGATTGCTTCATCAAAGGAAGAAGGGAAGGGAGGAGAGAGAGAGAGACAGAGATAGATTGTTAGCAAGACAGACATTATATATTATGGAATATAATCATGGACCTGGCATCCAATTCACTATTGCCATATATTCTTTCTTAGAAGCAAGTCACAGGTCCTTACACATGTAAGAGGAAGATGTTAGCTGGAATGAATGTACCACAAGGCAAGAATATTTGGGGACTGTCGTAGAGTCTGTCTGCCTTAGATACGCACATGTATAAATAAGATATAATGTGTGGTCCACTTGGAGCAACTTGGTTAAGCTCACATACTACTTGATGAGATCAATCAGATGCTTATCCACATGTCAATCCTTCAAAACATGATATAAGAGAAAAAGAATCTATCATCAGAGTCCTTTTAATTTGAGTGGATAAATCACAATTCATTAACAGAAATGAACACCTCAAATCACCAGCTAGTTTTTTAAGCCAAAAGCTCATCTAGGAGTTATTTTAAAAGGTCACTGATACATGAGCATTGAAAGTATACAACATCACTCTAACACCCTGGAAATTTTATGGCAAAAATGTCTCAGTTGACTCTTGGCATGTTCCAATTGATTCTATCCATTTGAACAGCCACCCCAAAATACTAAGCATGCACAAAGGAAGACAAATGCATGGAAACTGACAGTAGGAAAGGTATTAATTAGCTATAATTGCAACACTGTTACATAACAAAAACCCTCATATCTCAATAACCTGCAAAAACAAGCACTTATTTTTCTTACTCAGAACTACAGATTAGCTCTAGTTCATATGAAATTTCTTGGGCGTGGCAGGGCCAAACTCTAGACTTTGGGTTGGGTTCAGAACTGTTCCACATGTATCCTTTATTCTGGGCCCAGCAGCTATGCACAGCATGTCCTGTTCTGCTCATGGCAGATGAAAGAATTACAGAGGACCAAGCAGAAGCATTCTATGTGTTTTCAGCTTTGTCTCAAAACTGGCACACTATCACTTTTGCCCACATTCCATCGGCTATAAGCAAGTCATACCACCAAGTTTGATATTCATGCAATGCAGAAATAATATTCTGCTTTTAGAGGGAGGCATGTGAAGTCCCATGACAGACAATATGGTCAGTAATAATTCCAATGTAGGGAGGGAATAATGAATGGGGAATATCAAGTGAAGGCAAGCATGGGTAGCCAGCCATGAAGCTAGCCAAGTTGCCTGTAACACTACAAGAAACTCCCTGATTGCTGTTTTAAAAGAATAAGCCCTAACATCAGGAAACCAACAACTCAGGCCATGCATTGGTGCAGCATTGTGTTACTTTGATATGTAATCCTCTATGAAATAAAAAAAAACTACTTAATAGTAATATTATAAAGGTAAAGATTTTACAAGCACGGGGTCTTAAAAATTATTGTTCCCACTGCAAATATAACATAGCCTTTTGTGCCCATATACTGTAAAGACAGAAGTCCTAACTATAAACTGTAATGGGAAATCATGCATATTCAGGGGTGAGGGTGATGAAAGAGTTATGAGCTTCTTTAGAAAAAATTATTTTGGGGATTTTTCTTATGGACAAAGCCTAAAGTAATATACAACATTATACAGTGAATGTTTTAATAGGTGACTGGATAAAGTAATTTTCTTTCATTCAAAAAGGTAGCAATGTCGCTGTAAATAAATAGGGAGGGAGCGAGCAGAGGGGAAGGGCGGGGGAGGGGGGGAGAACCAAGATGCATCATGTATAGGTACAGAATAATTGTAATGAATGAGACCATTGTATGAAGAATGTACCAATACATGTTCTTGGTTTAAAATTTAAAAAAAAGGTAGCAATGTAATCCAAATAAAATTAAACATACTTATTTTCTTAGATATATTATGGACAGTGCTGAAATTTTATTCCTGTGTTTTTGTTTAAAATTTTGATAGTTTTCTTTAACTGATGGGTCTTTGAATTGTTTGCTCGTACTGTTAAAATGGATAATACGAAATAATTCACAGCTTGCAATTTAAGTTGATTATTTGAAGGGTAATAGATATTATGTTATAATTAATTAATTAATTTGAATTTGCACATTAAAACACCAGAAGTTGAAACACTATTCTATGAAAAAATACTTAAAGAACATAATGCTAGTCCTTCAGCTATAATGCTATTCCTTCCAAATTCTGTAGTGTCATAATAAGTGTCACATATGTAGCCAACTCCCCCTGATATCAAATTATCAATTCATTTATGTATGCCTTAAGACATGAACAGATGCATTCCTGAAAAACCGGAGTACAGCTAAATTCAATATATCAGACTATTCTCTAACTTAGCTTTCATATCTTTAAATAGCGAAGGTACTGTATGGTCGTGTGGCAAAAGACTTTAATAGCATGTCTGTAACTTGGGTTCACAAAGGGACAGTCTAGAGATGTCTGATAGGCCACGTTAAGATTTTCTGTTAAAATCTCCACAAAGATACAGGCAAGGAGAAAAAGGAGCATATAGCACAGTAGTCTTATGATTTGAGAAGACAAGTTGCTAAAGACTAGGTGGAATTTCAACTACAGTGGTACCTTGTTTCACAAACTTACTTTGTCATACAATTCTGAGGAAGATGGCTGCATTTATGTTCATGTGGGGAACGTGGCCACCTGAGCATAATCAATTTCATACATAAATGGCAGCTCAGGACTCTGAGTATGGGTGCTCCAGGGAACAAAGCGAAAGTTTCATGACTTTTCTGGCCTTACCCAGAAATTATGCAGCATCATTTCTGCATAATTTCATTGATTAAACATGAGTCTAGCATGCCCACATTCGAGTTAGGGGCAGATCCAATTTTCTTAGGGAAGACTGTCTGTCATGGACAATAGTGGTCTATCTTTAGAAAGTAAAACCTGCCACAGACTGTCACTGAGATAATTTGTGTTCATTTTCTATGCCATAACAATTTGCCACAAATTTAACCCTTTTGACAACATAAGTTATTATCGTTTTTATTAAGAAGATCAAAGTTTTCACATGACTTCACCAAACTAAAAGTGGCAGAAACTGTGTTCTGGAGGTTATAGGAAGAGAATCTGCTTTATGCCCTCTTGAGTTGTTGGCAGAATTCAGTTTCTTGAGGTTGTAGAACCAAAGTCTTCATGTCCTTGTTGGTTGTCTGTCACAGGTTATGACCTCAGCGCAGTGCTAAGGATCAAAGATTATTTGGAGTCAATGTCCATTTTAACTCCAAGAAGGCCCAGAGGGGCTGTCTTGACTGAGACCTCTCAGCATGAGAGAGTCTCAGGAAAAAACAGCCCCGATCTGAAGTTTCTGTTGCTTTTTATTGATAGAACCAGCGAGCAAGAATAAAGAACAAAAGGATATCCATGCAGGAATTCAAGTAGGGGACAAGGCAAGGAAATGGGAAGAACAGGGTGGTCAACTACATGGCTTATCTTAGGGCCAATCTAAGTAATTAACTGGAGTATGGTAAGAGCAAGGGTGAAAGTATATATTCCTAAAGGCAATATGTTTTGATACTATGTGGACTTATGACCCCAGAAGCTATCTTTTAATCGTTTTTTAAAATTTTTTTATTTTTTTTTTTTTTACCAAGAACATGTATTGGTACATTGTATACATAATGGTCATAGTCAACGTGGTTATTTTGTACCTGTACATGATATATCTTGGTTTTCCCCCTCTTCCCCTCCCCTCCCTTCCATACCCCCACGCTTCCCTATTTGCAGCAGGTTTATTTACATTTTTCCATTTTTTCCCTTTCTCCTTTCTTTTCTTTTCCCCTTCTTTCTTTCCTCCTTCTCCCTATCTAGTTCTCTCTTTTGAATACTTTCTTTTATTCATATAAATGTATATCAGAAAAGCTGGGAGATACCAAAATCTTTATATTGGATATCTCTTAGTTGATGGGTTAGGAACAACTTCAAGATTATTCTTTCTTAGCTTCCAAATTTTCTATACTGAATATATTATTTAATAATCAGAAAACAGCTCTTTCTGTAAGAACAGAGATTTTCATCATTCACTTAGTGAGCGGCAAGTTAAAACCTGAAGGTCACACTTCCTTTCATTCTTGATGGTTGACAGAAAGTGCTTTCTTTCCTTTTAGGGTTTCTGTAGACTCTCAAGTTAACAGTTTCTTCCATACTTCCTGGGGTGAATGTCTTTGTATAAGCATTGAAAGATCAAAATGGCAGTGTTATTCACAATGGCAAAATGCGGAAGCAACTCAAGTGTCCATCTACAGATAAATAAAAATAAACAAAATTTGGCATATACACATAATGGACTATATTTCAGTCTTAAAAAGGAAAGAAATTTAGAAACAGGATACAACATGGATGAACCTTGAAGACATTATGCGAAATAAATAAGGCAGTCACAGAAATACCATGTATTCTACTTATATGAGATTCCCTAAGGTAGTCAAGTTCATAGAGACAGACAATAAGGAGATACAGTTTTCAGGGGCTGGAGGGAGGAGAAAAATGAAGAGTTCTTGTTTAATAGATACAGTTTTGATTTTGAAGATGAAGAGTTCTGAGGATTGGTTGCATAATATGAATGCACTGCTACACATTAAAGAGGTTGAGATGGAAAGTTTTTTGTTATGTATTGTTTGCAACATTTTTTAAAAGAAAAGATTAAAACCCAGAGAGATAAACAGGACAAAAAGGAACAACAAATAGCTCTATCTAGCACAGGTAAGGTAGTACATATTGCACCACTAGCAGAACCTTAGAACTGGGCCACTGGGACCTTACCTTTGATTACTGCAAGTCTTCATTTACTAAATTTGTTTTCTGCTTTATTAATTCTGTGAGATGAAAACTCTTCATATCAAGTTGTCACCAATTAATGGATACTTGAATAACATGTAGCATACCCCCAAGGAAAGCTTTTTTAAAGCCAGATTCTTTTGAGGGGGTCTTATTTTGGAAATCAGCACTATGAGGAAGTGGTCCATGAATGGCTTTGGGGACTTCATTATTATCCTGAAAAATTCTGTCTGTAGTTAAATATGTGTACTTTCATGGGAAGAAATCCCTTTGCTATCATCAGATTTTCAAAGATGCCACTAGGTTGAGAATCACTGTTAGGAGTATTTCTTGCACGATCTAGCCTACTAAATTTCTCTGCAATTTATAGATGGCACCCACGTATTTCAGGTACCTAACAATATTTAAAGAATTTCTCTTCCTCATGATTTTGTGAATGTAACAGTTTGAGAGGGAATGACCCTTCATATGGAAAGTTCATCTTGTTTATTTTCCTCCATTTTTAGCTTAAGCATGAGTACATAAAACAAATGAGAATGGTCTCAGTTTCAGTGTAATACATTACAAATTTCTGTCTATTCAAAGACTATTGATAAATTTTTGTGTCCTAAACTATTCTTATCTTGCTTAGATTTTTTAAAATCAAGACCCTTTTAAAAAAATTAAGACCTTCATTTCTGACTGTTTTTCCATCTTACGTGCATCCTGATTCAATGTTTACTTTAAAACAATAGTTTTAACTTTTCTTAGCAGTAAACTCTTTATACAAGGCTCTTATTTGTAGAGATATGAAAAAAACCTATCAAAAGAACACCCCAACTTCATGTGATGCACTCTGACATTTTTATTCCATTCTACTCCTTTCCATTTTATTCTACTTATGAAAACAATTATTAGTTGTGACCTCAATCCATGGTACTCAAAATTACCTACACATTAAAAATCATTTAGAGAGCTTCAAAAACTACGGATATCTGGATTCATCCCTTGCCCCTTTCCACCACTAAAGATTCTGATCTGACTGATTTGGGGAAGAACCTGGGCATTGGGACATTATAAATCACACCCAGAAATTGTAATGTGTGGCCAATATTGAGAAACACGGATTTAAATGGATCAAACAACAAACAGTCCTCTCTTAAATTTCATCTCTCAATGTGAAAACTATTGTTTGGAATGGCCTCTTGGACTTTTTTTTGGATACTGTAGCAAATTTTTAATGTCCTTGTTGGATTTCTTTCATTTGATTTTAATAATATTTGCTCTTTCTGTATTGTGTATTCAAATGCACCTCACAAAAGACTGATACTGGGGTTGGGGGTTTAGACAGAGGTTCATACTTGCTTCTGTAGTATTCATTTGAAGCACGTGGATGAGATCACTCTTCTCAAACTTTCACCTCAAAGTCTGACGTGGATGAGAATAAACTGAAGTCCTTGTTATAATGAAGATTCTGATTCACTATGTCCAGGATGGGGCTTGAGATCAGCATTTCTATTAAATTCCCAGGTAAAGTGAGCGGTACTGGCCCATGTACCACATTTTGAATACCAAGATATCTGTTATGGTAAGATATCTACATGTCCCCCTAAAGGCTCATATGCTCATAGGTAGAGCTTTGGGGAGGTAAATGGATTACAGGCATGTGATACTGGATGATGGGTTTATACTTAGGTGTGATGTTAAGAGTTGAAGCTTGGTGGGGAGAGTTGGGTCACTGTGGGTGTGGCCTGCAGGGTGTATATCCCTCATCCTGCCTTGATGCCCTACACTGCTTCTTCTCTGCTTTGCCATGAGCTCTTTCTCCCCTTCCATGATCCCCAGCCATGCCTCCCTTGGAGTCAGCTGACTATGAACTGAAAGCTCTACAAATTGGGTCAAAATAAACCCCTCCTTTAACTTGTGGGTGTCCAGTATTTTGTCCCAGTAATGAGAAAATGACTAAGACAAGACCATATAAAAGTGTTCCAACTCTCCTTTTTATTCTCTAGTCTCTGGTCAGCTGCCTGTGTGCTATTTCCATTTATTATTTACTGTTTTACATAAATCCTGATGGGAGAACAAATGACCTTCTTATTAAGGCTCAAGATGACAAGAAATCCTCCCTTCAATCTGAAATGGGCAGATATGTGACCATTATGAAGTTTAGGGGTTATGACTTTAAATCAGTAAACCTCCACTTTGCTATGTTAGTTTAAGTGGCTATCCCTGATTTTGTGCCCCATACTGGGCAGGTAACACACATGTTATACACGTGTGTTTTGTGTGTGTATCCACTTGGCAGTCAATCAAATTTAACAATGTAAACATTCTTTGTAACAATACAACTGAGTAATATTCTTATAGGACAAGATGCTTACAGTTAGCACTACTTTACATTGATGTTATTATTTACAAGTCTGTCTTTTTTTATTAGTTTATAAGCATTTTGAAGGCAAGGACTATTATGCTTTACTCATCTTTGCATCATCTGAAAGCTTAACTAGGTACTCAGTGAATGTTTGTTGGATTGAATAGTGGCTGTATAAATTGATAATCATCATAATAATACTCAGTAATGGCACATCAAATCTCAATGTCTTAAAATAATCAGTATTTTGGGGTGGGAACATAGCTCAGTAGTAAAGTGCTTGCCTAGCACATACACACCCCTGCATTTGATCCCTACTACTGTAAATAAACAAATTAGCATTTATTTAGCTCATTAGTCTGTAGATCAACAATTTAGGTGGGGTGTGTTTGTACCTTGACCAAGATTGGACTCAGCGACATGTCAGAGGGTTGGCTTACTACTGGCTGAATGCTGGTGCTTTTTTTTGAAGCACTAGTCACTGGGCACGTGTCTTTCGAGCACAAGGAGCTTCTCACACTCATTTTGTCATGGTCATGGTGAAAGTGTAGGTGTGTAAGTGGAACAAGTGCTTTTCAAGCTTCTGCTTATGCCATACTGGATAATATCCTGTAGGCCCAACCAAGTTTCCTGGCCAAGCTACAGTTAGTACAAAGGAAATATGGCAAAAGAGAGGTAAAGAATTTAAGCCTTTTTTTGGAATCAATCTACTAAAGTGCTTTTCCTTTTAGCCTCCATTTTCATGATATCATCCTCCAAGTCTAGATTTCCTACAATGTCTGGAAATAGCATAATGTAGTAAAGTCCTTCATTATTTTAATTTTGAAAGCACTAGTCAGTTCTATCACAATAAAAGCTTGATCTGAAGTGATTTAGTCAAAGACATAAAGACCCTGATTTTTACTGGAGGGATGCCTGGGTTTCATTACAGTCCATTCTCACGTCAGGTGTATCAGACACAATCCTATCCACCTGCCGGTGCATGATCCTTCCAGGCACTGGGCCAATGTTCAGGGAAGCAGACAGCCGTGTGTTTTAATCAGCATCTGTATCTTGATTTTTTGGGTTGCTCTTTAAGCCATGTTAAACAACAACATAAAAATTACCTTAAAAGCACCTTTATGAAAAGACACTGTTATCAACTTTCCCATCAGATGAGAGAAAATTTTGAAACATGGGATAAGAGGCCAATAGCACTGACTTCACTGAAAACAAAATAAAAAAAAAACTAATAAATGCCTAGTTTAACAAAATGATCATAAAGAAACCATTGATTGTAATAACAAGAAAGACTAAATAACCAATGTCATTTTCAGTGTCCCCTCACTCTTCTACCACAAGGAAATGTATTACATGAAACATACGCACATAATTGAGAGGCAAATAAAATTGCTTAAGAAGAGGTACTCAACTGACAACAATAAAATTTAGACCAAATATCAGAAAACTATTAAGCCTAGTAGTAACATTGATTACACCCCTATTTTCTTATTTGGTTAGTCTTAGGAGGACCATCGAGTTGCTATTTTGTTCAAGCTGGTAGAAAGGTAAACTAATCTTGTTTAATGGGTAGAAGATGCAAAAGCCGTACTTTCTCCTTTCATTTCAAGGGATGAATCAGGGACAGGTGAAGCTTCAGTGGATTATAGGGCTCAGTACATTATTTATTTTCTGAATGTAGGAACTTTCGCAGCTCAGCTCGGTGAAAAATTTTCTGCCAGCCTCGTGTTGAAGTAGGTCACTCATATCTTTAGATCCCAGCTTCAACCCTTTGCTCCAGGTATTCTGTTACAATTCATCATTCAAGAGCCCATGTAGAAACTTCTGGTTTGTCTCTTCCCTATCAAGAAGACCTAAGGCTCATTTGCATCTCAGTGTTCATGATGGCTAACAGGCTAAAGAATTTCTCCCCTTATCCCTTGCGAAAAAGAAAAAAAGTTTTCCAAGAAATATTTTTTTGATGGAAGTGTGTACTCCATTTCTGCCCCTAAAATGACATCCAGGCAGCTGTCCTTTTGAAAGATAGAACCTTGAAACTTAGAGTTCATTAAAATATAGAGAAACAAATGGACAAAAGACACATCAGCTAGAAAATGAAGTTTAGGAACTTCTATTCAAATAAAGCAGGTTGAAGACCTCCAGTAATGTCCCCTGCTGAAACCTCACAGGAAGTACAGCAAAAAATAAACTCATATGGCAAAAGTAAAAATAAAAGAAACAACAAACAACAAAGAGTTATAAACTATGTTTTAGAAGACTGACAGCAGAAAGATGTGATAACTAACATAATCAATATTCTCTACTCTGCAAGGTTTCTGTGAGCTAATGGGAATAGTGGTGGTAGTGATACGGGAGGTGGTGGTAGAGCACATCTTTTTCCTTCTACGTTGTGTATTGCTTGAAGGCAGGGAAAACTCATCCTGTATAAACAGGACTGGTCCACAAAGGTTGGTTAAGTAGTAGTCTCATAGCAAAAATATTGATTAATTCAATAGAAGGTTTTATCAAGAACTGTGAAAGATCTGAGATTATCCTACTTGCAGGCAAATAGATTAGCTTGCTACAGGAATGTTGACAGAGGGCATGAAATGCCTGGGTCAGAGACAGATGATTATATTACTCACAGCACAATATCAGCATGAAATTCAAACTCACAAAGGCATCCCTTCTCCCCAAAGTCCCACAAGAGTGATGCTGAACAAACCAAATAAATCCATATAAAGTGGATTTAGGTCATAGCTGAGGAATTATAGCTTAGGAATCTAATATTTTATATTATTCTTCTTTAAGCCTCAAACAAGCAAACTTGTACAACTTTTTCTCTGAAAGGCGATAGTAAGTATTATATTGGACCACAAACAAACCTTATGTTTATTCCAGAAGGAGAGACTGTATCTTCCAAGGTTTTTTTTGATGTGAAGATCCTTGAAAAAATAGTGAGTGTCCCACCTCATGAAACATGCAGGAACACAAAAGACCCACGGAGAATTGTCACCCAGGTTCATGAGACTCAAATTACTACTCTGCCAAGAATAGCATACCTTGACTGCTTTATTCTGTGAACCACCCATGAACTAATCCTTATCATCCCATGTAATTTCAACTATAAATTGTGAAAATATACAGATTTACTTTGCTAGTTATTTGCCAAATAGTTGCCTATTTTTTTAAGCTCCAAATGTTCACGTATCTAAGGGTGCTCTGTGATGCCTGAACTAGGGCTCCAAAACTGCATCTTTCAGTTCATTTTCAGAGAGATTCTAAGAGGCATTGATGGGAGATTGGAAGACAGAAAGAGGGGACAATTGACCCTCTTCTGGCTTCCAGCTTAAATTTGCCTCCCTCCAGTTGGAGAAGACAACCATAGTTATAATGTCTAAAAAGCACAGCTACAGCTATAGCTTCATACTTCTGGCACTTCCACAGCCATTTCTGACCCTCAGAGGTACATATATAGTAGCCATACTGTTGGGTTAGCATCTTCACTGTCCTCCTACTTACCACACTATTCCCAGAAACCCATTTCCATTGTTTTTCAGCCCGATGTCCTTGGTCACCTTGCTACACACCATGTTCCCCTAGAGATTTGCATGAGAGTGTCTCTTCCTATACTACACTACCAAAGGGCATTTAAAGTTGGTGACAACATCTTTTCTGCTTTTCTCAGTCATACATACAGTAACTTTTTCTGATATCTTCAATCTCCATGTTACTTTAGCATCTTATTTTCAGCCTTCTAGTATCTTTGAAGTGATTTTCTGTGTTAAATATTCTCTTGTGCTCACTTTGGCAGCACATATACTAAAATTGTATTAAATATTCTCTATTTGAAATACTTAGCATGGTTTCCACTTTTCTGACTGGGGTCATGGCTAATCTGTCACATATAATTAGAAATGATTTCATGTCCTAGTCCAGTGTCTATAATTTCACGTTACTTTTAGTTTAAGTCCTTAGTAAAGGACATATGAACATATGATATATGTTCATAAGGGCATATGGACATATGATGACATATGGACACAAAAGGACATATGACATTAGTAAAGGACATAGTTCAAAATATTAATAGTACGACAGGCCCTTGCACAGTGATATGCCAGCCAATGTTTAATAATCAGCTCTCCAGAGGGGAAAAAAGGCTTTCATTTATATGTTGATTTGCATTTTGTAAATTCCCCATGATCAATTTCAAGCTACCAACATGACATCAGTAAACTCCTGTGAGCTGATATGAGCCAGCGTCAGACCTCACTGTCTCTGTCCATTCTTCCTCAGCTTCAGTCAACTACTTTCAATGCTTTTAGCCAGAGCTTCTGGTACTGACTTCCCAATTCCACCTAACTATAACTAGAGGAAGTACCTCTCCCAGTGCAAATGGAGAGAATAATTAGCACTTGCTGGTCACAATCTTTGTTCACTCTTCAATTAGTTAATTTCTTCTCCTTCATGCCTCAGTTACAGTATTTCCTGAGAGAGGCCTTCTCTGACCACCTCAGTTTCAATTAGATCCTACCTGCTGATCATTCTCATTCCACTTTATCCTTTAATTTCACAGCACACATCCCAGTTTGTAATCATGAAATTATATTTATATTCATTTATTTAGTGTCTGCCTCTTCCACTACTTTATAAATTCCATAAGAACAAAGACTTCATTCATTTCGTTTCTTGCTGTATTCTTGGATAATGCCTGAAAAATACTATGAACAGTATCTGGTCCTTTGTAAATGTTCAGTAAATATTTGTAGAATGCATGAAAGGAGGAAGGAAGGGATGATAAAGAATGAATGCCTAATATATACTAGATACTCTCCTGAATTATTTCATATATTTAATTTTTAAAATATCCTTACAAATACTTGTTACTGTCCTCATACAAATGAGGAAATTTTCTTAAAAAGACAAGTAATGTTTTTCAAAGTCATATAGGGACTATTGGAACTTGAAATAAAAAATTAGGTTATTTGACTAAAAATATTACTTTGGGGTTAAGGATTTAACTCAAGTGGTAGAGCGTTTGCCTAGCAAGTATGAGATCTTGAAAGCCATCTCCAGCACACACCCCCTGAAAATATTGTCTTTGCTGTTGGTCATGGGGTAACAGTTATTGCTGAGTCAACATTTAACTTCATAGCTGTGTGTGGTGGTGCATGCCTGTAATCCCAGCACTCGGGAGGCTGAGGCAGGAAGATGGCCATGAGTTTAAGGCCAGCCTGAACTGCATAGTAAGACCCTGTCTCAAAAACAAACAAATGACAACAACAAAAAAAACTCATTTAACTTCATGACTCTGCTAAGGTCTTATGCTATATCTTACTCCAAGTCCACATGTACTTTGATCGCCAGTCTTTCTTGACCTGAGAAAAGATCAAAACTGCCTTCAGATTACGTCTTTGACCTAAAACTCAACCACTTCTTATTCTTAGTTCATCCTACTAATCTGAAAGACACACCCTATCATTAAGCAGCTCTGGTCCCAGTCCTCTCATTGAAGAGCAAAATTGGATAAGATAATGCAGATTGGCTGTTGGTGGGCCAGACTGAGAGGCTGAATTTCTTCTTGTTGTCTGCATCAAGATAGTTCCATGAACAAAGTAAGAGTTACCATGGTGAAGGATTTTTCAGGAAAATAAAAATAGTTGCATAATATAGGGTAGATTGTGATGGAGAGATGCAGGAGGCAGGCAGATCATTTCAGTGTCTTGCTTGAATCTATGTTTGAGATATGGAAGACCTGAGCTAGGATGGTGGCACACTACAGATAGCGACGAAGGAATGAAAACAAAGGACCTAAAAAGAACAACCTACAGAGCTCAGTAACAAAGTGACATATTTTATGGAGGAATATAGAAATGCCTCTGCCACTTACTAGTATGTGTGTCTTGGTCTCGGGTTCCTCCTCTTCTATGTCTCTTCCAATTCTAAAATTTGAAGAGAATTAAAATTAATCTAAAGATTTAGAAACTAAATGACAGTGAGTCCCACAGAAATGAGGGAAGTGGACACGTACCTAGCTGTGCATGAGGAGGAAGAGAAGAGGAGGAGTAGCAGCTAAATGGTGACAGGTAATTGCGAAAACATATCACTATGTATATCAACTTATTCTGCATCCGTCTATAATCTTAGTGTTCTGGGGACTAGAAATTAAAAAAAAAAAAACTGCAACTTTACAATTTCAGGTTTAGGATGCAAATTAGATTCTGGAAAAGTTTCATAGGACAGCTGATTTTTACCCCCTTTTTTTGTCGTGACCTGCATATAAACCTTAAGCCCCCCTCCCTTGTTTTGAGAGCTTTTTTTTGTTCTCTCTCATGCCTTAGAGATGTTTCTCTTTTGGCTTTATTCCTAATAAAACTCATTGTTGTTGTCCTGAGGTTGTGGGCTTCTTTCTCTGGTACAGTATATTGACAATTATCTTTGTAACACCTTTATATGTAAGATATTTAGAAATTCAGGAAACAGTGTTAATGGCCACATATATATTTGTTACCTAATATGAGTTCATCTTATTTGTATAAGAACAAAATGTTTATTCAATGAAAGCCAACAAATATAAATTCAACCAAGAGCATCTTAATCAGAAACCTTATTTTTATAGACACAGAGTTTATCCTTTTTACCAGTTTAAGTGTATATCATAATAATTTATTATAACTGTTGAGTGTGGCATCATAAGTCCCTGGAAAACTGAACAAGCCATCTATCAGAAGGGAAATTGGACAAAATTTGGCATAGGCAGCTGGTATTTTAACCACAGGGTACAGTTTTTCTCTGTCAGTTTTTTTAAGTCTAAAGGGTCTCTACTTAGTTATCTTAACAATTGTTTTAGATGACGCTTTAGAACAGTCAATATTTTAGACTATATTACCTTTTGACCAAAACCTTTAAGTTATTATATTCATATAATAATAGGCATTGTATTTATGAAATTGATTTTAGACATTATCTTGGCTACCTAACAACTGGGATGGAAACATGTCACCAACCTTTAAAATATTTTATTCTCTTAGCTGATTTAAATTAGTCTACCCTTATGTAGGGACGGGGGGGTGCTCTGAAGGTAGGGAAAGATAGGATAAGGTCTCACTGAGCTTTGTTAGAAAAAAGCAGTTTTGCTTCTAACATTGGAAGCAGTTTCTGCCTTCATGGGAAGACTCTGCTGTTAGGATAATTACAAAGACAAAGAAGAGAAAGGAGGCTAAGCTAGACCTTACAGAAGACAGGAAGAAACCAAATGGCCAGAAGGAATGCCCAGGTCAAGATCACGGCAAAAGAACAGATCAGGTATCCAGATATAGATGAGCTCCCTCCTTGGGGAATGGGGAGATACCAGGCCACCTACATAAAGGAGCTTGGGATAGAGCTCTGGGGTCTTTAGCTTAAGTCCCTACCGCTCAGGGTAGCTATCTCTCTTTTTAAAATCTTATTCACTGTAAACTTCTCACAACAAACATGCCAGTGGCTGTGTGTATTTTAAAGTGTCCCTCTCTTGTTTTTTTTTTTTTTATCTTGAGATCTCAGGTTGTTATAATTTTAAACTTGGCAGACTATTAACAGACCTCGAGTCAGATTTTTTCTCTTAAATTAGCAGAAAGCAGAAAGAAGAGCACGTTGACTCTAATTGTAGCATAAGAATTTATAAAGCACAAGAAATGTTTTAAGTATATTAATTAAACAAAGATACTAACTTAAACAGGAAGACAAAAGCAAATTTATCAATTAGCTAAGATTTGTAATTTGACTTTTCTTTTGCCCAGGGAAACTTTCTTCAAGGGAAAGAGGAATCGAGTCCCTGTGGGCCTTGCGAAATGAAAGATTCTGAACATCTTTTGGGCAGCCTCTTAATTTATTTTTCCTGAACTGAGGATAAGGTCAGCTTTCTTCTCCGCATGTGGCTGCAGTGGCCACACCTGGGACCAGATCCTCCTCACTTGGTGCCAGCTCCTATTCAGGTGGAGCTGCTGGTCTGAGGTGCTGGGTATTAGGTTGGGACAGGGACTCCAGAGGGTCCTGTGTCCTGGAACAGGGCACCAAAGGTGAGTCCTTTTGTTTCTCATTGTGTCCCTGAGTTTTAAGGGAATGAGGACAATTTGTCCTTATTGTAATACAGGGTGTAGTCCATTGCCTTTAAAGACCCAGATCTTTATTATTAACAAATTTAATCAACAATTGACATGCCCAGTCCTCATCCCATCTGAACTTTGGCCAGAAGACAGATGGGGTGAGGATGGGGACTTCGGGCCAAATGAAACAATGATACTTTATCATGCTATCTAGAACCGATAGCTTTGAAAGCCCCCAACCCCCATCTTGTGGGTGGGAGTGACTCACCTGTGTGGAACTTTTTTTCAGGGATTTATATCTCTCTTTTTTTTTTTTTCTTAACTTGAAAAGTACTTTATTTCTCAGTTCCCAAGGACTGGGACATACAGGATCAAAATGTCAGCATCTGGTGAGTGGCTTTACTTTTTTAAAAAATTTTATTTTAATGGTACATTTTAGATGTACATAGTGATAACATTCATCATAGGGGATTTGTACCTGTACATGATATATCTTGTTGCTTCTTTCTCCCCCATTCCCTTTGCCTCCCTTCACCTCCTCCTCTCTCCTTATTTACGAAAACTTGTTTCCATTTTTTCCTTCCATTTCTTATTTCTCTTGTCCCTCTGTTCCTTTCCCCCTCCCACTCCCTTGTTCCCTTTCCCATTTGAACACTTATATCTTAAACACCACTAGCGTTGCTACTCTTGAAATGTCTGATATTCTCAGGCTGTGTGACCTGTGAGCCACTTAAAAAATGTCTTGAACTGCCAAGTTCCTCAAGGAGACAGACAGGTAAGGGACAAATTCACCCTCAGGGGGATCAATGCTCTGGGGGACTCCCCAGGTGTGCGGTCTGGGAGGTGTGAAGGAGGGAGAAAGAGTGGAGGGCCAGTAGTCTCCTCTCCAGTCTAGGAGTTTAAAGCCCTCCAGGATGCACGGCTGGTGTAAAAAGTGGTGACATAGAAAAACAGCCTCATTATGGGGCTCAAGAGCAGCGCACACCCAGTAAGTTCTGCTTCTTTTCAGATTTAACCTAATTTCTCCATAAAGCGGCTCAGAAGACGCCCAAGGGAGGGGAAAGGTGAGCTGTTAAAATTTCAAAGAATTTTGGTAGAGAGCCCAAGGACAAAAGGGCCATTAAGGCTAGACAGTTTTTGCCTAATTACTGTTATTCATCCCTCCTCCCCGTGTAACCCACCCTGAAGCAATTATGCAAGACAAACAAGGGGAGGGGGTGCCCCCTCCAAAGAGCGGGTGCTCCTCTGGTGTCTGGCCCTGTCCCGGAGGAGCTTTGGCGAATGCTTAGCCTTAGTGGACTCAGCTTTGTGACTTGCTACCAGCCACTAGTTGGATGCCACCATAGACCATATGGACTCACCATGGAATTGCAGACTGCCCACTCGTACTCTGTGATTTTATGAGGACCTTAAGGGTGCTTGATTGTTGAATCACATCTCTGATGCTGGCACGCTTGTGGGTCAGCTTGCTCACTCACTCACACACACATTCAGATGTTAAAATGGATACCTCTCCCCTTAGAGAAGTTCCTTAACTTGAGACCTTCCTAATGAAGGTCCCAAACCTTTGCCTCTGCTGGATACCTTCAGCGGGGTCCAACCCTTTGCCTCGGCTGGTTGCCTGCAGAGGGACTCTGTTACTGGTTCCAGGGAACCTACCTTGATTCTGAAGTCCTGGCAGATGAGTTGGTCCGTCTCTCTATTGAGTCTGGTCCGGGTCAATCACTCTGGAGGTGGAGGTCCCTGTGGAGGGAGGACCTGGAATACCCTCTGGGGGGGCACACCACCTTGCTCACAGAGGGGGCCTCTCCCCCCCCAGGACAGCTGATCTGCCCACACCAGTGGCTCAAGGGGCCAGCACGGTTGGTATCTCACTGGGGCCTCCAGAAATGTTGCGGCAAAAAGTGTTACAACCCAGTGTGACCGGTGTTACAGCTCTGCCAGGGTCCAAGAGCCACTCAGAGAGTTGGAGAACTCAGGTTTCTTCACATTGACGGACCCAGGGGAGTTTGGCACTCAGAAAACCTGGTCCCTGAGCACAGAAGTCTTGGGGTTTATATAGGGAATTTGGTTTTGGTTTTGTAATGTGCGGGCAGGGTTAAAAGCAGAAAATTAAGTCTCATTTCTGGTCCCTGAGTTACAGAATGAGGGAGGGGGTTTGATGATAAAGGCTGTGACCAGGGTCAGGCTGGGTCAGCCATTACCTGTTTCATTACCATTTCTAAAGAGTTGGGGGAAGGTTTTATGAGTCTTTGTCAGAACCTGGAGTTTGGGCCCTGGGGCTTTCCTCCCTCAATCCTATGACAATTATATATGAATAATGTTAACTCTAATAAATCATCTAGTTTGAAAACAATTTTAGAGACCTGTTCTATGACTTCATTTTTCTTTCACTTTTTTGTCGGTGCTGTGAATCAAACCTAGGTTCTTAAATGTGCTAAGCGATCTCTCTACCCAGCATGTGAATTTATTTTTCTTTTTAAAATTATTTGTTTTTTAAATTTTTCTAATCATAACACATTGAAGCTCAAATGTATGTCTATATGATAGCTCTCAGAAACAAAACATAATATACTGCTTATGTTTCTTAAATGAAAGAAAAATCACTGGCAAATAATTTTCAGTGATAATTAGATGCTACCTAATTTTAATACTTTGATATATTATCATTTTGCCTAAAACATGCACAAAAACAAATTAATATCAAGCAAATGTAGCTACAGAGACAGTTTATCCTGGATCACTCTATCCTTTAAATAAGAATTCAAGTCAATGCTATTTAATTTCATTCAATTGGCATACCAATTGAATATCACAAATGGTTTTTAAAGATCAAATCCTTTAAATCTTTCAAAAGCATATAGCTATTTTAATATTATCAGATGCTAGTTCAGTGTATTTCACTATCATCAGGACAAGGAATAAAATATTTGGGGCGCAACTAATAATACTCAGACTTTGCTCACATTGTTTCATGAGAGTCTACCTTTTATGAAGCGAGTCCTATCTCTATGAATGATTTGTTCCATAATCCAAGTCATTCTGTTGGTTAAAAAGTTGGGTATTGTTGCATAATCTCGTTGAGAAAAATAGAGTAACATCTTGAACAGCCAAGTAGCTCTTTCATTCGTTTTCAACAATAATGTAAAAATGGGACCACAAATTGATTTATGCATGTGATTCTATTTATGAAGAAATCTTCTCTTTCACAGGGTGCACTTCTTTAGTGAATTGTAGCAACATTCTTCTCTCTATATGTTCTGCTAATTTCTTTAAGTTTTAACCATTTCCATACTTACAAAACTTTCAATGTGATTTGTCTGCTTAAATGAGGCTTGTGCTAATTTAACATACATATTACCCTGAAGGAATATATGAAGGACAAGGTAAAAAAACACATTAAATTGAATAATGTAATTGTTTTAATGAATAGAATAGATCATTCAGAGATGTATCTGAGCTTCACCCCAAAGTGCCTATTTCAACCTGCCTTTTGGGGAGTGGATTGTCTTAGTCACAGCTTCCCAGTCTCTCTTGCTCTTAATCTCTTTCTGGCTCCTTCGCTTCTGCCAGAAACACAGTCACTGCTGTATTCTAAATTAAAACCTTGCCTTTCAAATTACTGTCCTATTGTTCTCC